>SNQJ01S0011938.1:29203-58096 GCA_010110895.2 Picea sitchensis
TCCAATAGAAAAGTGTCATTATTTGATCGTAATTACACTGTGATGGAATCATAAGGGTTGACCCTGATGTATACCCTATAGAAGTTTATATATTATCTCCTAGGTCACCTTACATATCACTTTTCACTAAAATATTTGGTGAACAAGTCAGCATTGGAAGGTTAGATATTCCATTGGTTACTATTGTTCAAGGAGTTTGAGCTCCAAGTCATGGTTAAGTCAGGCAAGAAAAATGTGGATCTATGTCATCTCTCCTAGATCTGGAATGGGGAATCCATTAATATAGTTAATGAACTACCCAACGATGATATATTTGGCATAGAAGTGGTGCATGAATTATTTGTAGAGGTCATCGAATTACTTAGTTCCATATAAGTCCCAGAATATGATGACCAATGGAAGTAAAGGGATTTAGTGGTATGCATAACAAAGTATTAGTTGATTGTAGGACATTTATATAATATATCCATGGAAAAGATTATGTTTAGATGTGTGTTGGATCAGGAACAATAGGTATTATTGTGGGAATCCCATGATGGTTAGAATGGTGGGAATTATGTCAGGAAGGCTATTACATGGAAGGTAATGTGCATAAGGCTATAGTGGCCAACTTTTTCTTCAGATGATATAGGATATACGAAGTAGTGTGATGTCTTATAATGTGTTGGACAATTATTTTCATGAGATTAAATGTTGTTACAACCCATCGTGGTCAAGGACCCATTCTAATGGTGGGAAATGGACTTTATTTGACCTATCAAGGCATCAACACACTACTCAGGGGATAGGTACATTATCACCACAAAGAATTATTTGACAAGATGGATAAGGGATACATTGATGTGCTATTTCTCAACAAACACTGTTGTGAGGTTTATATTTGATAATATTGTCACAAGGTTTGGGTACTTGCATAACCTGGCTAGAAATCAAGGTTAAAATTTTATTGGTGGTGTGATGGTCACATTGGTAAAGGAATGCATGAATCATAATCATAATACTACATCATATCATGTGTATGTTAATGGATAGACAAAATCATTTTAAAAAATTCTAGAACATGGATTGACCAAGATGTACTTGGTCAATAGTGATGAATGGGATGAAATAATCCTAATAGTTCTATGGGCCCACATAACTACATTTAAAACATTAACCAAGTACAAGTCATTCAACTTGGTATATGGCACTAGTATCTAGAATTAAAACATGATCGAAATGTCTTATGAGGACAAGCCCAGGACAATAATTCTTATATTATTACCCTTCCCATAGGAAGGAAATCATTCAAGTTTGTCACATGTGGAGCTTGGGGACACAATAGATAATTGTATTTCAACATTTCCAGAAAAATGTGGTGTTACATATATGGTCATGATACACATGATGCAAGGGACTGTCCTAGATTGAAATATTTGAAACATAAAATTGTAATAGGATTTAGATAAAACAAGAGTTGAAACATACAAAATATTTTATTGTATCTTGAGTTAGAATTATATATATATATGAATGAAATCTCAATAAGGAGGGATGGTGAGCATGAATTAGTGGAACAAAACACATTTATATCCCAAAGGAACTTGATCTTCATAGTTGGTGTTGATGGATATAATAACTTGGACATCAATATGGTAAAGGTACAAAAGTGATCACCTTCTTTTGAAAATACTTGCAAGTTCTTGCTACTATTATGGGGAACCAAATACTTGATGCAATGGTCAACCTAGGCTCTAATATTAATATTGTATCCTCTATAATATTTTTCTCTTCATGCTTTGATGAATGTTGTGGTGGTTGTTAGGAATTCTTGTTGTAGGGTTATTCCTTGCAAGGTTTTTATTAGTGATCGGGACAAGTTGGATAGGGACTTCTCGAAATAGGAGCTTGTTTAGCTCTCAACCCTATGAAGAATAACAAGTATTTAGGTAAAGATGGCCTTCCTTGTGAGTTTTACAAGGTCATGTGGGACATGATTGGTGATGAATTTTTTCATTTGGTAGTTAAGGTCTTCACTTTTCATAGATTTTTAGAATCCTTGAACCTAGGGTCGATCAAACTTAACTTCAAAAATGTAGCCAGAGACACTATTGGGGGTTAGAAACCAATCACTATACTTAATGTTGAATAAGATCATGGATGTAGTAGATTTGAGAATTCAGGTGGTGGCATGGAGGTTGTTTGGAAGGAACATACGTGTTTTGTGCAAGCGTTTTATTTTAGACACTATTGTTTCATTAGCCTTGGAGTGGGCTCATGAGATGGGTCAATGGTCCCTTTATTGAAGATTGATTTGAAAAAAATACCTTTGGTGTGGATTTTCCAAATCTAAGGGTTGTGACTTATATATAAAAAAATATGAAGTTGAAAATGAAGCCACATTTCAAAATAAAGATCTAGATTACTCTAGACCTAATCTATTCACATGAAGTATCCTTGTGAATACATTGATTGTAGAAACCGCACTTTTTGCACATTAGATGAAAGAGTTATCATATCAAATAAAGTATGTTGAGAGTGGGATTTGAACCCACGTCCTTTCGGACCATAACCTTAATCTGACGCCTAATACAGAGCAGTATCAACTTACCATTCTCTTGTGACTCCCTCTCACGGCGGTGCCCTCATGACTCCCTCTCTTGGATGGTGCCCTCGGTCTCTCCCTCTCATCCAGGTGCCCTCCAGGCTCCCTCTTGGCCCGATGCCTCGGTCTCTCTCTCTCTCTGGTGCCCTCCACGATCTCTCGCTAACCTTGCAGCTAATGAACTCTCTCCATGTTCCCTCCGCAAGCTATCTCCTTGGGCATGAGTCTCCTTGAAGGCGTGAGTCTCCTTGAAAGGGTGCGAGTATTTTTTGGGCGCGATGGATAGAGATGGCGTGGTTTATTCATTCTTTGAACATAGATCATAATCCAAATTGGAGTAATATTTTTTATATATGTGTGGATTCATCTAGCGTTGCACTAGGAAATGTTCTAATACTATTGGGGAAAGGCACATATATATTACCAAATTTATTTATCAAATAGAAAAGTGTCATTATTTGATTGTAATTACACTATGATGGAATCATAAGGGTTGACCTTGATGTATACCCTCTAGAAGTTTATATATTATATCCTAGGTCACCTTACATATCATTTTTCACTAAAATATTTGGTGATCAAGTCAGCATTGGAAGGTTAGATATGCCATTGGTTACTATTGTTCAAGGAGTTGAGCTCTAGGTCATGGTTAAGCTAGGCAATAAAAATGTGGATCTATGTCAGATCTCCTAGATCTAGAATGGGGGAATCCTCTAATATAGTTAATGAACTACCCAGCGATGATATATTTGGCATAGAAGTGGTGCATGTGAATTCTTTGTAGAGGTCATCAATTATAGTTCCATATAAGTCCC
Organism: Picea sitchensis; assembly: GCA_010110895.2. Classification (NCBI taxonomy): domain Eukaryota; kingdom Viridiplantae; phylum Streptophyta; class Pinopsida; order Pinales; family Pinaceae; genus Picea; species Picea sitchensis. The sequence continues at coordinate 32,603 of SNQJ01S0011938.1, forward strand.
GAATATGATGACCAATGGAAGTAAATGGATTTAGTGGTATGCATAACAAAGTGTTAGTTGATTGTGGGACATTTATATAATATATCCATGGAAAGATTATCTTTAGATGTGTGTTGGATCATGAACAATAGGTATTATTGTGGGAATCCCATGATGGCTAGAATGGTGGGAGTTATTTCAGGAAGGCTATTGCATGGAAGTTAATGTGCATAAGGCTATAGTGGCCAACTTTTTCTTCATATGATATAGAATATACAAAGTAGTGTGATGTCTTATAATGTGTTGGACAATTATTTTCCTGAGATTAAATGTTGATACAACCCATCGTGGTCAAGGAGCCATCTAATGGTGGGCAATGGACTTTATTTGACCTATCAAGGCATCAACACACTACTTAAGGGATAGGTACATTATCACCACAAATAATTATTGTAGAATGGATAAGAGGATACATTGACGTGGTATTTCTCAACAAACACTGTTGTGGGGTTTATATTTGATAATATTGTCATAAGGTTTGGGTACTTGCATAGCCTGACTAGAGATCAAGGTTAAAATTTTATTGGTGATGTGATGGTCACATTGGTAAAGTAATGCATGAACCATAATCATAATACTACATCATATCATCATGTGTATGTTAATGGATAGACAAAAGCATTTAAAAAATTCTAGAACATGGATTGACCTAGATGTACTTGGTCAATAGTGATAATTGGGATGAAATAATCCTAATAGTTCTATGGGCCACATAACTACATTTAAAACATTGACCAAGTACAAGTCATTCAGCTTGGTATATGGCACTAGTATCTAGAATTAAAACATGATGGAAATGTCTTATGAGGACAAGCCTGGGACAATAATTCTTATATTGTTACCCTTCCATAGGAAGGAAATCATTCAAGTTTGTCACATGTGGAGCTTGGGGACACAATGAATAATTACATTTAAACATTGCCGAGGAAAAATTAGGGTGTTACATATATGGTCATGATACACATGATGCAAGGGGCTGTCCTAGATTGAAATATTTGAAACATCAAAATTGTAATAGGATTTAGATAAAACAAGAGTTGAAACATACGAAATATTTTAGTGTATCTTGAGTTAGGAATTATATATATATATATATATATATATATATATATATATATATATATATATATATATAATTCCTAATGAAATCTCAATAAGGATGGATGGAGAGCATGAATTAGTGGAACAAAACACATTTATATCCCGAGGAACTTGATCTTCATAGTTGGTGTTGATGGAGATAATAACTTGGACATCGATATGGTAAAGGTACAAAGTGATCACCTTCTTTTGAAAGTACTTGCAAGTTCCTGCTACTATTATGGGGAAGTAAATACTTGATGCAATGGTCAACTTAGGCTCTAATATTAATATTGTATCCTCTATATTTTGAGAAGTAATTCTAGTTTGACCTCATATCCTTCATAGAATGAAGCGACCATCAAGCATATGAAACATAGAGGCACAATCCCCATTATAAGGTTGGCCATGGTCAAGGCCGGTTGTTATGTGATCAAAACATCTACAAATTGTGAGTTATTGAAGCTACCAAGAGGGTGTATCAAGTACTCTTTGGATGATCATAGATCAATTTTATGAGGAAATTCTTTGTTTTGATAAACTAACCATGATGTTGAAACAAAGATGAAAAAAGGTGATTATTTATCTTGAAAAAACAAATTAATAGTGGAGGACAAATTAGATATGACATACATGTATGATCCATTGAGACCTCAACCATGTAGAGTCCATATCACACATGAATTCAAAGGAGCATCGTCTGGAACTTGATGACATAATGCATGGATGTTTCAATGAGGCAATAATCTATGAAAATTGCAAGCAGGCACATGAAAACAAACTCTACCTAGGTATGTGAAGAACCATTTAGAGTTGAAGTACAAAACATGAGTTTGATAACAAAGTATGGAGAAGGAAATTATTTGAAAAAACACATTGAAATTTTCATGTAGAGATGATGAGAATGCTTCTCTAAAGGGCATAAAGGCAAAAGTGTTTCCAATGAGAGTGGGCATGACCACTTTTCAATGGTGGATGACCCATTTTATTTCGAAGTTTAAAGTGTTATTCCTATGTTGATTTCAAAGATTATAGAGAGTATTATAGATACAAAGCGGTAGTAATACCTCATCATCTCTCATGATTGATGGGGGACTAAGCAATAACATATGAATACATTCAATCATTTGGAATAATTATGAGTTCATATTATACTAGGATTTAATAATATCTTTGTCTATAAATGTTATTTTCATCAATATAAGAAAAGGAAACAAAGAGACTTTGATTAATTGTGGCAGTTCATTTCCATGTTAAATGAAGAAGCAAACAATGAAAATGCAACCCTTTCATAGGTTTCAAGAAAATGCATTAGTTTTCATGGGAACATATGCTTGAAAACAATACCAAAATGGTTTCTAAGGTGTCAATTCTTAATAAGGAGGAACCCATTCACATTAGCTAGATAAAGTAGAAAATCTAGGAACAAATAGGAATATCTAGGAACAAATAATGGATTGATAAAGGATAAAATGTAGAGGAGGTAATCCAAAGAAGATCAACATTGCAAAAGAATGTGAAGATCCCAAATATTTGAAAATAGTCAGTTGTTGGGATGATATGACAATAGTTGAAGCAATATCCCTATAAGGAGTTTTTCGATGTTTTTCTTAGAGATACTATGATTTAAAAGGCCTTCCTTGAGTTTGAGGATCAAACTAAAACTTGACTTATGGGATTTGGGTCAAAACCATATTAGATGCATCTAATGTACAAAGAGAAAATGTAAAAGTTCTTTGAAAATTACTGTATGTTGACACAATTTATATGATAAAGGAGCATGAGTGGATTTCTCCAATCACGATGGATAAAAAAAAGAAAACATGAGGACCTACACAAACTTACAAAATTTTAATCATTTAATGACTAAAGAACCTTTTCCCGCACCTTTCAAAAATAGTTTTAGACATGGTAATAGGAAGCTATTTTTTCGTTTTAAATGGTCTTGAGGGATATAATCAAGTATCTATAAGGGGAAAATCCAACCACTCACCACTATCACAACCAAATGGGGAGCATATTAAGGTCATATAATACCATTTGGTTTAGAAGCTGCACCAACATGTTTTTCTTGAGCAATTTTGGATATATTCAATGTTTTTCATTCTTAAGTCACTAAAAGTATATATGAATGTTGGAGCACATTTTGATTGTCTAAAAACCACAACTTTGACCTTTGATTGGTGTTGAATAGGTGTAGGGACAAGTGTATCCCTAAATCTAGAGAAGTTTGATTTTTTGCATCTTTTCAAAAAGCGCTTTGGACATAGTCTCAAGGGAAGGACAATGGTAGATCTTGATAAATTTACAATAATCAAAGATTTGGAACCTCCCACCAATCCATCAAGGTTAGGTAATTTTTAGGACATACATGGTATTATTGAAAGTTTGTTAAACAATATGATTGATCCTATACTTGATGGAGATGGTTTGAAGAAGGAAACACCATTTATATGCATAAATGAATGCAAATAAAGCTTTGTAATGGTAAAGGATACAATTGTGAGTACACCAATATTAAGATTTCCTAATTGGAACAAGTCATTCCATGTATGTGTGTATGCCTTGGGTGTATCTACTAATAATGTCCTCACACACATGTTGGCTTGATGACAAATTGGGCATATGATGTATTTTGCAAGAAAAAGTTGTCATTGTATATTGTAATTGTTGTCAATCAATTACAATACTATAGAGTGGTAAACCTTAGGTATGTTATATTACACAAATTTTGACATTACTTACTATCCAACAAGTTCATTTTTAAAATGTAAAATCATAATTTAGAGTTTGACATATATAGTAAGCAAATTAGATAAATTTCTGGAAGCATAAATGTAGATGGTTGATGTTGTTCCAAGAATATGTGTAGATGCCTTGGGTGTATTTACTAATAATGTCCTCACACATGTTGGCGATGACAAAATTGGGCATATGATGTATTTTGCAAGAAAAAGTTGTCATTGATTGACAACAATTACAATACTATAGAGTGGGAAACCTTAGGTATGGTATATTACACAAATTTTGCATTACTTACTATCTAACAAGTTCATTTTAAAATGTAAATCATAATTTAGAGTTTGATATATATAGTAAAAAATTCGATAAACTCTGGAAGCATAATTAGATGGTTTTTGTTGTTCCAAGAATATGATTTCAAAATTTGTGTCAAATTAGGAAATCCAATGTTAAAACTAATTATTCGTCATGGAGATGAAATAGGGAACTTGAAGGAGAGGAGGGAGAAGACTTTTCTAATGCTAACATGTTCAAGGTTCCACCTACATCAGGCTATATAGAGGATGTACATTATTTTTTGTGGCACAAAAGGCACTAGACAAGATGAGAATGACAAATAGATATGAATTCTAGTTCTAAAGACACTCTAATTAAAAAATTTAGTGGGTAATTTATATAGAGTCCAAATTAATGGTATATAAATAAAATGTGTGCAACCAATTGAAACAAATAATTTGATTAGCAGGCATATTTTGGCATAGTAGGGGGGCATTCCTCTCTTACTAAGACAACCCAAAATATCCTATGTGTTCGAGACTATGGTGGCCTAAAATCTTTAAGGATTATTTCAAATGGTTAATAAATGTGTCTAGTGCCAAAAAGTAAGCAACAAACCAAAGATAAGGGATTTTCACAAACTAAAACCTATTCCTCTAATGCAAAATTTTGATCATTGGGGAATCTATTTTATTAGACCTTTTGTGCTAGAAAAGAAGAAGACACTTTAAATATGTAATTATGGGCATAGATCAATGATCTGTCACACACTTGAAGTGAGTAGGCATTCAGGTTTTTGGATTGATAGATCTATTCATGAAGAAGCTACAAATTCTTGTTTGAAAAGATATTATGTCACTATGGATGTTTGTTACATACATCTTTTGATCTAGGAGCCCACTTCTTTACAAACACTTATAAATGGTTGATCGGATATTTAGGGTTGTTGATTAGAAGAGTATTACATACTACCCTAGTGAAAATGTCCTAACAAAGAGTATGAACAAGTTATTTTCATCCATACTCACAAAAATATGTGACTTGAAGAGATTAGGCTACAATAATTGACTTGATGTTATTCTCTTGGAATATAGGACAACATGGAAGAAATGATAAATGTAAAAACCTTTGACAAATAAGCAATAATGTCAATAGAAAATTAGGTGTTATCCTTGTAAATAGAAGTAACATAGGGATATAGACAATAGAAATATTTTAAAATGATTTGGAAAAATTGGGCTTAGAGAAAGAACATGCTTTGTGAAATATTTAAATGAGAAATGATCAATATTATGGTGAAAAGTTATGATGAAAACAAGATCAAGAAGTAATATTTTGAAGATGGCATGCTGAATGACATTGAACCCATTCAACTCTAATGTTTTATGACATTCTTCCTGAAATTATCTTGAAAAATATCTATTTTTTGTTCACCGTGAAGACCCGCAAACCCTTTTGAAGCGTCGTTATTATAGCAAACTTGTCATAACTATCCAGTCAAATGCAACATATTTATAGATTTTATGCGTCACAATTAAATGTAAAAAGTCCTAAGTGACCATTGGTATTTTGACTTGGTGAACATACTAAAGAATTGTGGATTGGAGGGGAAAACCTAGTTCCAAAACGTCGCAATTGCCACATATATCTTCACAAACGTGGCAAGAGAGATGTATTGGACGTGGCAAGAGAGACATTTCTAATGTGGAAAGAGAGACGTTTCGGTGGAAAACATGGAAAGAGAGCGTTAGCGATGGCAAGAGGCGTTAGCATGTGGCAATAGAGATGTCAACGTGGCAAGAGTGACTTTATCGGGCAACATGATTTTTTTATAAATTTCCTCTATTTGCGACAATATGGACAATTTTGTCCATAATGCCACAAATAAAACTTTGGAATTTTTACAATATGTACTGAGCATAAATTTAATGAAGACACCACCCACAAAAAGCTAAAGCCGAAATGTGTATTTTTGTTCCATTAAAGTCTATTGATCAAAAGTCCATCTTCTAACCTAGGCGAGGATGGTTGATTACAAAAAATTACAAGTATTTAAAGATTTTAGAAAGCTAAATATCTTATCTTGTGGGATAAGATTAAATCTCAAAATTATTTGATGATTACAAAATAGAGGGTGATAAAACCACTCAATATCAGACCGACGTTATCGGGTAACATGATTTTTTTTTTTTATAAATTTCCTCTATTTTGCGACAATATGGACAATTTTGTCCATAACGCCGCAAATAAAACGTCGGAATTTTTACAATATGTACTAGTGACATAAATTTAATGAAGACACCACCCACAAGAAGCTAAAGCCGAAATGAGTATTTTTGTTCCATTAAAGTCTATTGATCAAAAGTCCATCTTCTAACCTAGGCGAGGATGGTTGATTACAAAAAATTACAAGTATTTAAAGATTTTAGAAAAGCTAAATATCTTATCTTGTGGGATAAGATTAAATCTCCAAAATTATTTGATGATTACAAAATAGAGGGTGATAACCACTCCATATCACACTGTACCTCTCAAAACTAAAAAAAACTTCTTTATGTTTACAAAATATGTGCCAAATAAGCTTAGAAATAGTCCATAACATGAGATCACCACCAATTACTTGATATCCTGAAAACAAAAACGAAAATAAAAGAGTTTAGATATCGTTATAACCAATAATTTCCACAAATTTGAATGAAGATAATCTGGCTACATAATCAATTGATTATGTAGCTAGTTCTATTTTAACAACAAAAATCAAATTAAATCTATATAATTAAAAAAAAATGAATAAAATAAAACTAAGGCAATCAATCAAATCTTTACCTCTTAACTGCATGCTAAATTTGATTCACAGGATCTCAGAATTAACTACTGTTGTAACACTCTCAACATTCTTTACTATTATGTTCCTAGTTGTTTTCAAACATTTGTATTTCCTTTGAACAATGGACTTTAGCCTATGATTTTCATTCTTTAGCGAGTCGATCTGAATAGTGAGGGTTTTGATTTGTGATTGCAAAGTAGGTATGTCTGTATAATATTTATCGATCCAAAACGAACAAACTTCACACCGTGAATCTGTGATAGCTATTTGAGAATGTCCACGACCATGTGCCAGAATGTCTCCACTGTTGCCTGTGGGTTTCTTATCAAGCTTGATACCTGAAAATCCTTGACTATGCTTCAGGAAGGGTGGCAAATTATCTATGAAATTATAAGCCTAGCTGAGATTTGGTTTGAGGCAAGGACGGTATTATTCAACCAAGAATCTCTTGATCTCAGAATCGGATCTCTCATGGAACTCGATCATTTCAATCGAGCTCACATGATAGTTAGATTTATTTTGTAGGCTTCTTGAGATTAACCTACCTGCCCTTTTATTTTTAAACCCTATATCCATATCACCCTCGGGCGGTTTGTATGAAGGCCTGTTTTCATTCTTAGCAGAGGTGTTAGAATAGGTGTGTTGTTCATGGCCATGCAATTCAAAGGTTGTCATCTCAGCATCTGTTTTCTCAGGCATAGGCTCATTGAGGATGGTCGTAACACAAGCTTCTTTAGATGAAGGAACTGCTCTGTCAGTGGCGGGGACTATGGTTTCTTCCATCATGGGCTTATCAACCTCTAGGGTACTGGGTGTAACGAAACCATTTCGGATTAGGAAGGTGTCCCAATTATCATTTTGCAACTTTATTTGATGAACTAATAATATCTTTATCAAACCATGATGAAACAGACTGGAATTTAAACGATGTCTCTTATACCTTTTCACCATCTTATACAGGATTCTCAATAAATAATAGGGTATATTTAACTGAAACCCGATGAAATTCATCAACAAACATATGTGATACAGGAAAACAAGACCAAAGAGACCCTCACATGTCATGAATTGTCTCAGGATTTCTAGCAAACCATGCCACTGAGTTTTCAACAAGGATACATGCATACCTTTATCAGAGTAGTTGATTTTCCTAGAGGTGAAGAACAAGCTCCATGGTACCTCCTCGACCTTGGCATTTTAAAACCATTTTTGCTCGCTCAGTGGAAGACCCGTTGCCTGGCCTAAAAAATTATCAGTGACCTCGATCTGAATGTCTCCTACCTTGGCTCGACAGCCATCAAAATATAGGGAAAATTCTTGGGCAGTTTGCAAATTAAAACCCTGAAATTTCTCGAGAAATCTGAGCCATCCTTGACCTTTAAGGTCTTACCTTGCATCATCACATAGGAGAAGGGTTTGCGAGCCATTGGGATCAATCCTTATGACCGGGGCCATGAGGGTTCAGGAGGCAGACAGAAAACACAGTGAGTATAAATGTTTCTAGAACAGAGAAGACCAGAGCAAAATCGCAGACCCAAAACTCATCAATACCTTAGCGCGTATGAAAAGAGGTTCTGCAATACAAAATGAAAGGCGTTTTGTGAAATGAGTGCCAAGAGTACATATGAAACCCGAGACTTAGCTCAAAATGATGGGCCTATCGTTGTCAGACTTCCACCTCCCACAAGGTATAGGCCACGGCCAGGTTCATTCAAAATTTATCATTGCGCAACAAGGTGGAGTTGGTTTCTAAAGTTTAGGAGAGGAAAATTTTTGTGAACCAAAGTGTAGTGACAAGAATAGGTATTACCAAGAGCCACAAAGATATATAGCATAGTTTAATTTCAATGGATCCTTGGTGTTTCAAACAACAATTCAAAGCACACTTCACAATCGATGAACCAGTTTAAAGCAATAAACAATATGAGCTTCACAACAAAAAAAGCCTTTATTAAAAAAAAACTATAGAGACATCTACCTTAAATAAACCTTAGATAAAATGGTAATACAATCATAAGTTTTAATGCTTCATTCATGCTTTCAATCATGAACGAAGCATGAAAACGAAGAAAGGAAAACACTAGGAATAATCGAAACATCATATTCTCAGTTTCAAAAATTTCTTATGAAAAGCAATAACCATATGACCACGGGTAGGCAGCTACATTATTTATTATTTGATGCTTTAAAAGGTGAAAATATGTAGGGCTGCCAACAAAACCCTTTTTTTCACAACAAAAACTTCATTTTTCTTTTCTCTATCCTTCCCCAAAATAGGCTCCCCCTTTCCCTTTGAATTTTCCCTTCTTGTTGCATGAGTGAAAGATGTAAAGAGATTCCTAATTCAACTCTTCCTAGTTCCAAGAATATAGTGAAGACAAGTTGCTAAAATATACAAGTGTGGCTTAAATATAGGAAATGGTTTTCTCCACTACAATTTTATGTTGGAAATATTGTTTTCATTGATTTCAAAAATAGGGGGAGACTACAGATTTCCAAGATATATATTGCAAGATGGAGATTGTTGGAAACATTGTTTTTGGATTTTTTATGCTCAGTTTGGATACCCTATATTTGAAGGCATTTTTACCCTATATACCTAGCTCAAATGGAATTATAGGTTATATGGTTGGAAATATTATTCTAATGCCTTTTCAATGATATATGGTGTTCCCTCTAACTCCATAGGAATGCGAAGATATGATTTTTTTTGTGCAACAACCTAGCCTGAAAATTTAGGTCAACTCAACTAGTCTTTACAGGTCGACCCTCAAAGTGAGACAAAAATACTATAAATACAGGATATTTGTGCACATTTGTAGGGTATCCAAGTGAGAGATCAAGTTTTAGGTGGGAAGAATATATATAAGGTGCGCTAAAGGATATGGGGTGTCTCTTTGGGATCTAAAGGTGTGCAAGAGAAGTTTGTGGGGTTTTCTTGTTCTTAAGGTGCACTATGTAGGATTGAATGTCTATGATGTTGAAAAGTGTACTATTTTGAGGTTGTGTTGTTGTAGTATAGGATCATATTTTTGGAATGATTCTATGAGGATAAATAGGGTATGAAGGATAAATATGAATAGGGTTTGAATTTATGTCTTAGGTATGAAGCATGCAAGTGAAGTCATAAGTATTATGTGTATGAATATATTGGATTGGTGACTACACATATATTGTTGATTTGGTGCTTGGGTGATGGGATTGGTGTCTCCAATAGGTTGGTGCTTGAAAATATTGTAATAGTATGTTGGTGCCTACATATTTTTTTGATTTGGTGCTCAGTTGAGGAGAGTGGTGTGTTGTCGGACAAATTAGTCAATGCAGACACAAACCAATCTCCCTAGCTTGGGAACCTAAAGCTAGAACAAAACAACACAAAATATATTACTTTCCTTATATTCATACAATCGAAATACTAATAAGTAATGACTCATACCTTTTTACTGATGGTTGTCCTTGCTAATTGTAGCTCTTAGCTTGATTCAGAGGATTTTGAAGGAAAACATGTATAAGAAAACAAGCTAACCAGTGAAAGCAATAATAGTACTTTGACAAATCTATACAAATGACCAAGGATAAATGTAATAAAGACAATTAACAATTGGCAACATTTATAGGAAAGAAAACATGTTACTACATTAATAATAATGAATGAGTTACAACTAGTGCCTTGGTGTTGTGAGGCTCTTTCCAACGATTCATTTATTCAATACCCACATTTATCCCATGAGTTCCATCACCATCAACTAAATACTTTGAAACAAACTAAATCTCTCAAGGAGAAATAGTTACTAACAATCTCTTAATAAAAAATTAGAAGCTAAATCTATTAACCATTATTCATTACTAGTTAGTCTCCATTAGCTATTAGCCTTTCCTCATGAGACAAGTCTCCATTTATAGATTGAGGAGGAAGGGATGAGGATGATAGGTTAGGATCTCCCTAAATCAGGAGTATAGGTGAGATCCAAACTGATTGGAGTACATCTCATCTTTGAAGCTTCTCTTCTAGAAACTTCTTGAATTTCCCCTTTTTCCTTTCTTTCAAATGGTGTCGCACCCTATGAACTAGCAACATGAGACGCTATAACAATCTGTAGTGGTGAAAAATGTGACACTTAATGGTTTTTCATGATGTAGTGGTATAGCATGTGACACTTTCATGAATTAGGGTTTTTGATGGTTGACTTCTTTCAGAAAAAGGCCTTTCTTCAATGATCATGGATTTTAAGCTTTGAATGATGGAGAGTAGGCAAACATTATCAATTGCAACAAAACAATTTGTAACAGAATTCCCCCCAAAGTATGAAGCTATAAAGGACTGATAGTTGAAATACTTTTCCATGTGGGTATTGAAACAAAGAACACATCGTTTGGAGACCAATCAACAACAAACAAATAATTACAGTATCATTACTGAGGTACGCATTCTCATAATCATAATAAAAGTGACTCAAAACATAAGTTCTTACATACAAATACTCATGTCAAGTCATGGCCACCAAAATACACCATGGATCCATGCAATTATGTCTCAAATCTGAACATATCCACTAAAAATACACTGTGGATCTATGTCATAAAGACTCAAATATGAACATATCCATGAGACATACAATGTGTATCTATGCAACAATACATACTCAAAATAATCCATTGCAACTTGGATCTATCAGAAAGGATCCATGGTCTTCATCTCTACTATACCATAGTATGAATCTAACGATGTGAATAGATGTGTTGAAGTCGAACATGATTTTCATCATTGATGAGTAATCAGGGGAACCCAAAGCTAGAACAAAACAACACAGAACATATCAATTTCCTTAGATTCATACAATTGAAATAATAATAAGTACGGACTCATACCTTTTTACTGATGGTTTTCATTGTTAATTGTATCTCTTAGCTTGATTCAGATCCTTTTGAAGGAAAACATGTATAAGAAAACAAGCTAACTATTCAAAGCAACAATAGTACTTTGACAAATCTATACAAATGACTAAGGAGAAATGTAATAAAGACAATTAAAAATGAGCAATCTTTATAGGAAATAAAACATGTTATTGCATTAATAATAGTGGAAGAGTTACAACCAACGCCTTGGTGTTGTGAGGCCCTTTTCCAACGGTTCATTGCTCCAATACCCACATTGCTCCCATGAGTTACATCACCATCAACTAAATACTTTGACACAAACCGAATCTCTCAAGGCCAAAGAGTTACTAATAGTATCTTAATCACAAACCAAAAGATAAAGCCACTAACCATTATTCATTACTAGTTATTCTCCATTAGCTATTAGCCTTTCCTCATGAGAGAAGTCTCCATTTATAGATTGAAGAGGAAGGGATGAGGATGAGAGGTTAGGATGTCCCCAAATCAGGATTACGGGTGAGATCCAAACTGATCGAAGGACACCTCATATTCAAATCTTCTATTCTAGAAACTTCTCGAATTTCTCCTTTTTCCTTTCTTTCAAATGGTGTCACAACCTGTGAACTAGCAAAATGAGACACTGTCACATTATGTAGTGGTGCAACATGTGACACTTTCATAAATTAGAGTTTTTGATGGTTGACTTCTTTCAGAAAAAGTCCTTTCTTCTGTGATCATGGATTTTAAGCTTTGAATGATGGAGAGTAGGTGAACATCATTAGTTGTGAAAAAATAATGTGTAACATGGGGTCTGTAGTAGGTTGGTTCCTCATCTTGTTGATTTGGTGCAAAGTTAAGGAGATTAGTGTCTCTAGTAGGTTGGTTCCTACATCTAGTTGATTTGGTGCAAAGTTAAGGAGAAAAGTGTCTCTAGAAGGTTGGTGCCTACAATATTTTTAACAGTATGTTGCTTCCTATAGACATTTATAAAGATAAGTTTTATGGTTTTCTCTAGATTGGGTTTCCATGTTAAACTTTGTGCATTGTGATTTGAGTTTATATGTGATTATTGTTTCTCAACTCATGAATGATTTATGAATGGTTAAATAAAGTAAAAAGTATCTTATACTGATTCACCCTCCCCCCATTAGTATAAGAATATGTTCAACATTTAATCCCTTTTTAAATTATATAACATGCTTAAATGAAGTGAAGATTATAAGGTGAGATAGGTGGAAATGACATAGGATTTTTAAACATGTAGAAATCCCTTAGAACCCCTCACCTTTCCTTATTATTGGTATCATATCCCCTTTATGTGTTCTTGCTCCACTGGCCTTGGTCATTTTTTATTAACTACAAAAATAAAATACTTACAATATTCAAGAGGGTCAAACCAGGATATTACATCCCCCCTGGAATAACACCCTTCTCGGTGTTCTTTTTATACAGTAATGTTTATGTATTTATTCTTCAACTATACCTACAATCTCATCATATTCATTTTCTTGGCACCCATTTAAAATTTAGCATGCTAGTATATGCTTACAATAGGCATCATCATAAGCATTCATATCATAGCCATTTCTAATAATTAAGTATTTCATATATAAGAATTTCAATTTGTAAATTTAAAGTTCATAACTAAAAAATATATATATTCACAACACAAGATAAAATATATAATTCATATCAATACTTATTTGTATGAATATGTATTTGTTCCATATGGCTACCATTGATAAAACTCAACTCGTTATTTTCTTAGACACACCTAATGCACTCATAATCCCCACTAGCATGTAACATGAATCTCTTACAAAATATCCATTCAAGCCTCATATTCTGTGTAGTCACTCACCCTCTAGGCTCATTGATCCAGGAGGATCTCAATGGCCACCCACCTTGTCCAACTGGCTCAAAACAGTTTTTTGGCAACTTACTATTTTTAGCAGTTTTTGGGTACCTGAATGTTCGGGGCCATTTTGAGGGCCTAAATGAAAATTTTTCATGATCAGGCACCTCAATGATAGAAAAGGGATCTCATTGATCCCCCTAAATGAATATCCTCGTCAATAAATTTCCAAGGAGCTATCTTTCTCCCTAAACAAAGATCATATGCAAAAGTTACAACCCTGGGAATTTAACGTACTAACTTACCCCAACGGGGCCCACATCACTTTTGGCGCTTCATCTCCCAGGGTTAGGTTTTTAGATGTCTATGGTTTTGAAATTCATGTTTATTGTAAAAATTACTTCATAGCCTCATTGTACTTATCTTATTGAAAATGAGTGTAGTTGTCACATCTCTTCTTAGAGATAAGATAACACCATTCTAGCAAACTTTTTTTCAGTATGCATTTTACAGTTTTCAGCATATTTATTATTTAATAGAAGCCAAGTTTTATTGTATCTATGTTATTGTTCAATATTTCTCTATGTTAATATTATAAATCTAAAGTTTCATTTCGTTCCGCTCATAAATCCATATTAGTGGTATAAGAGCGGTCTGCTCCTTATCGTTTTTTTTAATGAAAGTCCCCGATGCGGTCATGGTATAGAGAGTTGGGTCTAGAGCTTGCTTCTCTTGAAGACAACTTCTCTTCCATGCCTAAGAAACCTTCCATGGTGGGAAAAAATAAATACAACGGGACAAAATTTCCTTTCAAAATGTTGCTCGAGGAATCCCTTGAGCAACAGAGGAACAAGATGATGGACATGTTTTCAAAAATCCTTCGATGATTTTCGACAAGCGACACATCCACCTCAAATGGAGGTGCCACCCCTTTCAAGGTATAGATCAATTTTTATATTCCTCTATTTGAAGGTCAAATAGATATTGATGCCATAAATAAATGGTTAAACCTTCTAGAAGGGTATGTTTATGTCCACAACTTTTTCGATAGAGAAAATATTACATTTTCACTCCTCAAGGTCGTCCCCCATGTCAAAGATTGGTGGGAGACTTTCTGTGAGTAGAAGGAAATAGAGGGATCCACATTATTTGTAGTTTCACCCACTTTGGGTTCCTTCACGGATGTTATTAAGGAACAATGCTACCCTATTGGAAGTTATGATGACTTGTTTACAAGATGGACCACACTGCGGTAGGAAAGAGACCAAACAGTGCCAGAGTTCACTAATGTATTCCATACCTTGTCCACCGAGATGGGTATCAAATATTATGAGTGTCATATGGTACTCAAATACTGTGGTGTTCTGCATAGATACATCCAGACATAAATGGAGCTTTTGGAAATCTCATCCTTGGTCGCGACCTATCGATGTGTCGTCAAAATTGAGTAGAAGCTGAAACAAAAGACACAACAGTTTGGGTCTGGGAACCCTTCAAAACAGAAGTAGGGTAAGGGCATCCCCAAGCTGTAGAAAAAAGGATATAGAAAATATGGGAAACCTCAATACAACCAGTCCAATATAAAAGTAAAGAAGGATAATGGAAAGAGGAAGAAAGATATCGAGAAGTGGTGTGAATTCCATAAGATCCCCTGGCATGACACTATTGATTTTTCTCAAATAAGTCATTAGTGGTTGAGGTAAAATCCTCTTAATCAGATGCAGGTTGTGACTCTGAGTTAGAACCATAAAAGAGGATATGGATCATTGACGTGGAACCTAGTCCCACCATTGCTACCACCAAGATATAGCCTAATGAACCTGATGAGCCATAGGAAGGAGAGTGCCTCTTTCATTCACAGATGTGGGTAAAAGGAACTCTATTGTAATTCATTATTGATCACAGTAGCTAGAAGAACCTCATATCAGAATAGCTCGTAAAGTGGCTATCCCTACTGACAATTCCACACTCGCATCCCTACACCATCAGATGGATCTGTCAGGCAAGTGATCTTTACATCAACCAACAATGTCACATGTCGTATGGCATCAAGCCATTCAAAGATGAGGTATTTTGTGTTGTTTCTCCCCTTGAAGTTTGTGATGTTATTTTGAGCCAACCTTATTTATGGAAACTTCATGCAGTATATGAGTCTATGCCTCGAAGTGTTATTATTACTTTGAACGGGAAATTTTACAGGATACTTGGCGTAGTCCCACCTAATGTTATTTCCTTGATCTCTACCAAGAAATGCAAGAAGTTCATTTCTTAGACCGGTAAGTTTGTATTCTTCATGATTCAGTCTAAGAGTGAGTGAAAGGTTGCAATCACATCCATGGCCTTCATGACCTACCTCTCCACATAGCAGAAGAAAGTGGATAAGGTCGTGGAAGAATACAAAGACATCTTCTCATCACCTATTGGGGTACATCTGCACTGTTAGTCAAGCATCCCATCGATATGACCCCCAACACACTGCTACCCAATGGGCCAGTCTATCATCTCTCTCTACTAGAAAATGAGGAGATCAAGCATCAAATCCAAGAACTTCTCCATAAGGGGCACATCCAACCCAACTCATCACCTTGTGGAAGCCCAATCATGTTGGTGCAGCAGAAATATGGGACTTGGAAACTATGCATTGATTATCGGGACCTAAATAAAATCATAGTCAGAAACTAATACCCAATTCCCTGAATCGATAATCTCCTTTATCAGCTCAAGGGGGAAAAATACTTCAGTAAGATTGATCTAAATTTTGACTACCATTAGCTCCCAATAGAACCAACATATGTATGGAAAATTTCCTTCAAGTCAAAAGAATGTCTTTTTGAATGGTTGGTCATTCCCTTTGGTTTGAAAAATTCCCCAACAACTTTAATGAGGATGATGGACGATATATTGTGGACTTTCACTAATTATTTTGTGGTAGTGTATCTGGATGACATCCTCGTCTACAACAAGACTTGGGAAGAACACTTGTAGCATATTCAACCAGTTTTGCACACTCTGTGGTATCACAAGCTATATTCCAACTTGGAAAAATGATCCTTCGACATGGATAGGGTCATGTACATAGGATACATTTTTGATGCGCATGGTGTGCATGTGGATCTATCCAAGATGCAAGTCATCTGTGACTGACCAGCACCAACCAAACTCACTGATCTTCGAAGCTTCTTAGGCCTTGCCAATTTCTATCTAAGGTTCATGTTGGGATTCTTCCATATTACATGGGACCTCGGCCAAATAACCATAGGTTGTGGTAAGGAACAATTTGTGTGGATCTTGTCCTACCAAAAATAATTCGATGATATAAAGAAGCTCTTGTGCTCCACCCCAGTGCTCTCATTACCTAACCTACAACAACCCTTTGAGATTGAGACATATGCTTCAGACTATGTTGTGGGAGCAATCATCACTCAACACGGCCACCCTGTGGCCTATAATAGTGAGACACTATCAGATGTCGTTTGTAAGTACCCTACTTACGAAAAAGAAATGTAATCCATTGTGCAAGACTACCATCATTGGAGGAATTACATTCTCAGGAAGGAGACAGACATCAACATTGATCATAAGCCACTACAATTCATGCAGATACAAGGAAAATTGCAGAATGAAAACCATCAGAAGTGGTCCACATATTTGAAGCAGTTCCACCTCAACATCAAGTATAAAACATGAAGTACCAACAAGGTCATTTATTTCCTCAACCGACCTCCAGTCACGACACTCACAAAAGTGCTCGATTCTTTCATCCATGAGAACTTTAGTTGGCCCCACCTCTATGAGACAGATCCTGACTTCACCAACACCTACCAAATGTTGGGTGCAAACACAAATCTCACAATTTCCATCTTCAGGAAGGGCTATTGTGCCATCTAGGACATCTATGCATTCCATAAAGTGAGTGATCAAAGATTATTTGGGAATCCCACTACATTCGAGTGGCATGACACTTCGGCATGTAACATATAGTGGTTGTGTTGCAACAACATTTCTACTGGCCAAAACTGCGACAGGATGTCAACAAGTATATTCGGTGTTGCATTGTTTGTGCTATTTCCAAATCAGAAATTAAGAAACAAGGATTGTACACTCCTCTTCCTACTCCTGACAGGCCCTAGGAATCCATCTCAATGGACTAAATTATGGGCCTTCCATCCACCAAGTAGGGAAATGATTGTGTTTTTATGGTTGTTGATCGCTTTTCCAAGATGGTGATTATGGTCACCTGCAAGAAGAGCATCATAGTGGAGGCCACTTCCAAGATTTTCTTTGAACAAGTGTGGGTACACTTTGGAATCCAAAAAACCATTACATTATATTGGGATAGTTGGTTCCTCAACACATTTTTGTTGAGCCTCTGGTCACTGTTGGACACGAAGCTCATCGAGTCCACTACCTTCCACCCCCAGACGAATGGTTAAATTGAGGCCATCAACCGGATGATCGTAAACATCCTCCGCATGTACAATTACAAGAAATCCCACACCTAAGATGAGAGTCTTCCCTATGTTCAACACAACTACAACAAATCCATACATAGCTCAACCGACCACAACGCCTTTCAGGTGGGGTTGGGATTTCAACCATTGGATCCCATGGATGTTGCACTACCCCTTGTGGCCAGTCAAGAAGACTCATTGCATGCTCCAACTGGAGTTGAAAAAGATACTTGATTCATTTATAAGATATATCACATATGCAAACAAGTTCATGATATTTTCTAGAAGTCCAATGCCAAGTACAAGTAGCGCCATGATCAACACTGGTTGCCACACCAGTTTCAGGTGGGAGACAAAGTTTGGTTTCAGTTGTAGAAAGAACGCCTTACAGGTTCTCATCAGAAGCTTCATCCAATCCATTACAGACCCTACACCATCACCAACGTTGTGGGTGACAATTCTTTTGAGCTCAACCTCCCCCCATTCGTTGGCTTGCACCCAATATTCAATGTGGACCTCCTTCGACGTTATTTTCCACCATTATTGGACACCTTAGTGATAGAAGAACAGTTGAAACCAAAATATCCCAACTTTGAATGCATGGAACATGCATCCACTGATCATATCATGGAAACACGGGTCAAGGGAAATCACCAACAAAGGATCCAACCTTATCGGATTTGCAAAGCAAGGTAGCTCCTGCACCAAGGAAAGCAGCTCAACAAGGGCCAAATTCAGTAGAAATTTCCTCATCTAATGGGGGAAATCAACAAAATGGAGACAATTGATTCCTAAGGGGGGAGGATTGATCCAGGAGGATCTCGGTGGCAACCCACCTTGTCCAACTGGCTCAAAACAGGTTTTTTGCAACTTTCTATTTTAAGCAGTTTTTTGGTTCCTGAACTTTCTGGGCCATTTTGAGGGCCTAAACAATTCTTTTTAGAAATAAGGAACCTAAATTATAGTCAATATTTCTCATTGATCCCTCTAAGTTAATTTTTGGCCCTTGGTTATGGAAGAAAGTGAATATTAAGGCAGAAAAGACGAAATGTGAACTGCGCGGAAGACCAGTGACTGATACTGGGTCGAAGTGAGCAAAAGAGCAGAAAAGACGGAGCGA
This sequence comes from Picea sitchensis, assembly GCA_010110895.2. NCBI lineage: Eukaryota > Viridiplantae > Streptophyta > Pinopsida > Pinales > Pinaceae > Picea > Picea sitchensis. The sequence continues at coordinate 51,871 of SNQJ01S0011938.1, forward strand.
AGTAAGAGAAAGCAAGTTGTTGGATGAGGAGATCGAGGACAAGAAGAAAAATCCATAGGTAGATGCTTCAAGAGAACTGCAAGAGAATGAAGGAAAGACGGGCTGGAGAAGTCCTGAAAATGTGGGCGAAGTTGACCTAGGGTTTTAGACACCTAAGGTTTAGGTATCTAGGGTTTTGACACCTAGGTGTTTGCCTAAGGCTATCAGTGAGCTATTGTAATGTATAAAATAAAGGTCAAGAGGACCTAGGATGGGTGGTTGTTATCGTCGTTGGTTGGATGATGTGATGATGAGCGATTGTTGTCATTACTGAGAGAGAAGTATTGTGTTGAGATAGCATTCTGTATTGTATGATCTTTAGCTGGGTGCGAAGATCAACCCTACAGTTGGGTTCACATGGAAGGGAGAAAGAGAGAAGAGAGAAAGAGAGAAGATCTTCTATCTAAGAGCGCAGATAGGAATGTATGCTTTTACTTCATATATTATAAAGCACATTTATGTGGATGTAGCCCTAGGGAGAGGGTGAACCATGTACATTTTGTTGTTGTGTGTGATTGATGTGGTGTTATTTGTCCTTTTGATATATGGTTGTTACATTATTGTGTTATATCTGACAGATAAATGTGCGAAGTAGGTCTAAGATGGTAACTGATTTGTAGATGTTGTGTTGTTGTTGAATTTGATCCACTTTACGTTTCCTCTGGTTGTATACATTTGTGTCCTGCAACCCCCTATAGCTACTTTAGGTGAGACTGCATCTGCTTCGCAGGTGTTTCTAAAAGGGCGAGTAGTTAGGGCTTGTTGGTGCACCATTAGAGATAAACCCTGGGTCTACCCCTATGCCAACAAATGGTTCCATTGTCGGGATCAAGATCTTCTTGAGGGAATGTCAAGGTGGTTTCCATCAAAGACAGAGATTCAAAAGTGGATAGAAGAACAAGAAAAAGACTTCGTAGAAGTCCAGAACAAGAACCCTAAGCTTAACACTGAGGATTGGTTTGGAAGGTATATCTTTACTGATATACATGAGATTTTCTTTGGAGGGATTCATAAGCAACTATACGAGTGGTTAGTCATATTAGCAGATACCTAGTTTGAGATTAGATCTAGGCCACCTATGGTTTGGACGCTGGCGCTAATCAAGAAGGTCAAGAGATTTTATAACTTCGTTCAAGAGCAATAGATCACTGGTTTGATAGTACCATCGTAGGGTATATCACCGAGTTTTCTATTGACAAAGTAGAATTGTATAGCCAAGAAGAAAGACATTTCTTTAAGGGACCTAGAGGAAAATTTTTACAATTTCTGAAGTTGAAGATCGAGATTTTATTGCAGGAGAAGAACATATTGAAGATATAGTAGTGGGTCAGATTGAAAATATAATGTTCAAGAATTCAGACAGTGATACTGGGGTTGGACATACGCGCAGTGGAAGGACCTTCAGGGAAGTTCCTTTGGAGAACTTGTTTGAGAAAGATCATAAACATCTTCTACAGGAAGAAGGGTTTTATAGTAGAGAAGAGGAAGAGCTATTAAACGAGGAACATTCAGGGTTATTTGGGCCAAGAGAAGAAAATACTTAAGAACCTCGCCGAGAAGAGCCAAAAGCTTCAGGAACTGCACCAACTGTTGAAATAAGTACTATTACTGCTCCTGTTGTTTCAACAGCACTAAGCAACCAAAGTAACCTAAGTTATCAAAGAACTCAAAGCACTGGTACAAGTGGTTCAACGCACACTCAGTCAGGAAACCTAGGAAGATCTATGGAAGATGAGATGAGGTTACCCACCTTTAGGGGAGATGGATTTGAAGATCCTGGTCAACACTGGTTTCTATGTGAAGTTGTATGGAGTATTAAGAATGTCACTGATGAAGATGTTAAACGATCTCATTTTAGTACACCTTGAGAGACCGCACATTGAGATGGTACATGAAAACTATCCAAGGAATTGAAAAGCCTAAACCACTGAATGAGATCAAGAATGTGTTGGTTGCATAATTCAAGAAACCCAAGTCGGAGTCACAATGCATTACAGAGTTGAAAGAAATCAAGCAAAGAGTAGTTGAACCTGTTTGGGAGTTTGATAAGAGGTTTAAAACCTTAACGTGCCAACTGAATTTTCAATTCCCAGATGATCAGAACAAGGAATGGTTCATTGTTGCCCTCTTACCACACATCAGAGTCCCTCTGATGCAACAGAAGATCTCTTCGTAGGCTTAGGCACTGGATATTTCCATGAAGCTAGAATCAACCCCTATGAGAGAATCCAGCTCAGGTATGAGTCAAATTTTAAGTCAGTTAACTAGCTTATCACTACAAGTCGAAGACATGAAAAAAGATAAGGGAAAAGATAAGAGAGAATATATCTGGTGCATTAGATGAAAAAAAGAAGGCCATGACAAATATCAATGTCCCCTATTCCACGAGTACTTGGCATCTGGATATTTGATCCATTTGAAGCAAGTTACCCTACCTTGGTGTGAAGTATGTAGAAATAAGCATCGCCCTCGTGAATGCTATTACATGCAAAAATATGTTCAGACACCCACAAATTTGTATTGCACGTTCTATAATTCAGTAGGGCATGATGATAGGGATTGTAGGGCCTATGAACTCATGCATGAAAGGTCAAGAGACATATACAAAATTCAAGGTGAAGTATAGAAAGAAGGGAACACTACGTAGTATAATTCCCGAGGAAGAGGAAACTTCAACCCTCATGGTGGATTGAAAAGAAGAGGATGGGCAGGAGGTATGGGTCGAGGTTGAGGCCAGATCATTTGTTATAACTGTGCACAACCAGGACATTTGGAAAGGTACTGTAAGAACCCTTGTACCACTTGCAGCTACTACAACTCATTTGAACATGTCATAGAAGATTGTCCTACATTGTTAGCCAAACTTCAGGAAAGACGAGGAGGAAACCAACAAGTACATATAATCATAGTAGAACCTCGCGGAGTGGATCCCAGACTCGTTGTTATCAGTAGAGGAGGCACTGCTACAGGATAAGACAAAATGACTCCAGGGAAGACAACAAAACAACCAAGAGTAAGAAAAGTTGTAGAGAAGACACAAGAATTTGATCCAAATAAAGAGAAACAAACATTTGAGGAAGCAAGAAAAGAATTTGGGAGAGATCAGGCTTCTTCATCAAAGGCTCAACCACAAGTAAGAGAATATGGAATGCCTCTATCATTTGATCAGTCTGCTTCTCCCAGAGAAGGAAAAGAGGTAAGTAAGCTCATGGAATTTTTATGCACTTGCATTAATTTGATAAAGGATGAGAGAGTTGTACAAGAGATAAAAAACTTGATCAGACAGTATGAGCTAGGAAAGATAGATCATCTACTAAATAAATTAGTACATCAACTATTCAAAAACAGAAGGACAAATAAGGAACTACACCTGAATGCTCAAATTGGAGAGTATGATATAGACTATGTGGTCCTTGACTTAGGGTTGGAGGTCAATGTCATGAAAAAGCAGACCTAGGCACTGATGGGAAAACCTAAGTTTATCTATTCCCCCATCAGTCTTAGGATGGCCAATCAACAGGATATGAGCCCATTTCGAAAGCTAGAACATGTCTCCGTGGACATCGATGGGGTCAGAAAATTTTTGGACTTCGAGGTGATTCAGATAGTCGATGAGAGTTGTCCTTACCCCGAACTGTTAGGAATTGATTGGGATTTAAATAATTCTACTGTTGTTGACTTGAACAAAATAAGAATTACGTTTGAAGGAGATGGCCTTAGGATCATCGCACCTCTAGATATTGATGAAGGTCCCAGATACATAGAGCCCATCAGAGAATAATACCATGCATATGAGCTCGAAAACATATTGTTGGCACAAGGGCAGACCCAGGGTTCAACTCCAAGAGAACACCAACAAGCCCTAACTACTGGCCCTTTCGGCTACACCTGCGAAGTAGATGTAGTCTCACCCGAAACAACTATGGGGGGGTTGCAGGACAGAGATGTCTACAACCAAGGGAACTATCGAGTGGATCCCACACTAGAACAATACAACATGCATATATCACTTATCATCTTAGATCTATTCCACACATCTATCAGATCTACCACAATAATGCACTAACAATATATCAAGGCAAAATAACATAGCATCAATCACACACACAATAAAAGATATGCGCGGTTCACCCTCTCTCTAGGGCTACATCCACATAACTGTGCTTTATAATGTATTTAAGATGAAGCATACAATTATTGTTTGCGTTCTTAGCTAGCAGATCTTCTTTCTTCTCCTCTCTATCTCTCCCCTTCTTGTGCACCTAGCTGCAGGGTTGATATTCGTACCCAACTGAATATCTTACACTAAAGAAGGTTCTCGTAGTCAACACTTCTCTCTCTCATGATATTACTCACTCGATCATACAACATCAATCACAACACCAACAATAGTAACAAAATGACAACAACCCATCCCAGGTCCTCTTGACCTCTACTTATACATTACAATCACTCACCGACATCCTTAGGCCGAAACCTAGGTGTCAAAACCCTAGATACCAAAGCCCTAGGTGTCTAAAACCCTAGGTCGACTAGACCCACGTTTTCAGGGCTTCGCTAACCTGTCTTTCCTTCTTTCTCGTGCGGTGCTCCAAAGCATCCAACGGTGGATTTTTCCACTTTTTGAGTTGTCCACAATCCTTCTTCCTTGATGATCTTTCATCCTCGATCTCCTCATCCAATGACTTGCTTCATTTTACTTCGCTATGTCTTTTCTTCTCTTTTGCTCACTTCAACCCAATAACAGTCACTGTGTCTTCCACGCAGTTCACATTTTTCCTTTTCTTCCTTGATCTTCACTTACTTTCATAACCAAGAGCCAATAGGCCCCCAACACTCACCTTTGACTCATCCCAATGCACTTCATATCTGACCTTTCTATTTTACTTCAAATTCAGACTGCGCAGTGCAGCCTTTACTTTCTTCGATATGCCTTGTCTCCTTCCTTTCTTGTGCAAACTATCTTTTATGTGTTTGGTACCCAGTTTCAACTACACCTGGTACCTAGACCCTTTTCCTTATGCTTTTACTTAGAGCTACAAGGTAGCTGGTTGTCATAGTACAATTTCAATCGGCTCCCATTCACTAATCCTGCCTTCCATTCTCCCTTCAAAGTCTTCAACTGCGTAGCTCCTCCTTCTATAACATAGGCGATATCATATGGCCTGAGCCAATGCATTCTGAACTTCCCAGGATGATTTTTGAACTTACTGTCATATATCAGTACTAGATCACCTTGCTTTAATGCCTTCTTCTTGATGTGTCTGTTATGATAGGCATTTTCTCTTTCCTTTTGCACCTGTTGATGGAATCCTACAATAAATCTATCTTCTTTGAGTTTGAGCAACTGTGCAAGCCTCTCTTGAACAACGCTAGTGTCATCCATATATGTAAAGGCAAAAATTATTAAGCTTGGTACCAAGTATTCCATTGGGACAATGGCTTCGAGATCATATACCAACTTAAAATGGGTCTGCATTGTTAGCTTCTTGCAAGTGGTTCTATAGGCCCATAGTATTGCTGGTACTCTTAAATCCTAGTCATCCTTGTTCACACTGCAAATCTTTGTCAGCGTTGTTTCCAAGATCTTGTTGAATGCTTCCACTATCCCATTTTCTTGTGGATGGTAAGGCGTGAACTTTTGGTGATGGACTGCAAATTCCTCAAACAAGGATTCAATTATTTTATTTATGAAATGTGTGCCTTGATCACTCATAAAGATCTTTGGGCATCCAAACCTAGTTATGATGTCATCAAATATGAAGCACGCAGTTGTGGTTGCACTATATTCCTTAACTGTTCTTGCTTCAACCCATTTGGTCAAGTACTTTGTTGTTGTAATTATGTATCTTTCTCCTGTTTGCTTTCCTGGTGGGTTTAGAGGTCCCATGAAGTCGATGGCCCATTTCTCAAATGCTTGTAGGGTCAGCTGTGGTGCTAATGGCATTTCATCTCTTCTGGATGGTTTACCAACTCTTTGGCATACATTGCAGGCTCTGTAATAGTCTTTATCATCTCAGTGTAAGGTAGGCCACCAAAGGCCAGCTCTAAGAACCTTCTGTGCAGTTTCTTTCTGTTAAGAACCAAACATCAATATAGCATAGAAAAACCTCAGGAAAAGTACTCAACGCCTTGAAAAAGAGATAATTTCAGATAATAAGCCTCTTCGAGGGGGAAACCTCCTTTT
>SNQJ01S0011938.1:75435-155884 GCA_010110895.2 Picea sitchensis
CCATTGAATCCATCTTAGTATCCAACTTAGCTTCCATTGAATCCATCTCAGTATCCAACTTAGCTTCCATTGAATCCATCTTAGTATCCAACTTGGCTTCCATTGAATCCATCTTAGCTTGTAGTTCATTTATGTCCCTATGCATTTCTTCACCTTCATCAAGAGTCCAAGTAGAATTTTTTGGAGGCTTATTTGGTGTAGAAATTCCCTTTTTGGGTGGCATGTTGGCCAAGTATCACTTTTGAACCTTGATTTTGAGGTGGTTCTGCTAGACAGTATTTCTTCTGTTGTATCTCCCAATTTTTTGACCTTCTGGGTATGAAACTTTATCTTATGTATTTATCTGATATTTCTTCTCTTCAATGCCACAGGTCTGATCAAAATTGGATGTTCCAAGTGGAATTTACTGTAACTTCCCCACAACTTGCTGATTTTTGTCTTTTCCAGGAGATCTCACTTGTATAGTGTGCCCCGCACAAAATAATTGATATACAATTGTGAGACTCCCACCCAAAATACTACAGACTATCCAAGATCCAATGCAACCAATCCCACACAATTTGGATACTCTAGGAAGAAGTTATGATTGTTTTACCTGGAACACCTTCTTGAGACTAGCCAATAGGACTAGTCAGATACCCTATCTTACACAGGGTGTATATACAAATTTAAGATGACCCAAAATATGAACTCTTTACCACAGATAAATTACTAATTTCTGTAAATTTCTTCCGGATTTCAGGGTCTGAAACGTTACAGAAAAAATTTTATAGCGAAAATTCCACCAAGACTCATTTCAGGATGATTCCAGAACCCTATATTTTACAAGCTATATCTTCGAAAGTTCAAGGCCTTAGGATCTAAATTTTGAACCCAACGTACCTTGATCCTTCCACTAAATTCCCTCCAAGCCGTTCCTTCTGAAATGTTTTAGAAAAAAAGTTATAGCGAAAATTCCACGGTGTCTCAGATGTAGCTGCGAAACCCCAAGACCTTGAGCTCTGATACCATATGTTAAGAACCAAACATCAATATAGCATAGAAAAACCTCAGGAAAAGTACTCAACGCCTTGAAAAAGAGATAATTTCATATAATAAGCCTCTTCGAGTGGGCAAACTCCTTTTACCCCACTTAAATGTTCAAGTACAAGATGATTCAAAATGAAAATGTCTCCTTGGTATATATAGGAGACAAAGGTATAATTACAACTAATGGCTTAAAGCTGACATAAATAAAATAACGTTACTAATCTAATATGCCCCAATTAAGGGGTAATGAGCCAATATTAGGGCTTAACACTTTCCTTGCGTAATGTCCTTCTGCAATTCCCTCATGATATTCTGCAAGTATCAATGGTCACTCTGCCTCCATAACACACCTTCTCAATATCTCATCAGGTCCCATCTTGTAGAGTTTTCCAACTATAAGTGAAAAGTCTGCAACATGCACTACTAGCTGTTTCTTCTAAGGAATTGTATACTCACTAGGTGCCATTCCTATTGACATGAACTGGACTATTTCTGCGAAGTGGTCATCAATATTTCTAATGGCCAACAACTGTGCATCCGACAATGTATCCTCCAAACAAGTGGGATCTTCTCCATGTTCCAACCTCGACAAGTGGTCAGGACCTTTGTTCATTCTTCCTAGCTTTACTATGATCTCAAATTCATATTCCTAAAATAGAAGAAACCATCTGCATATTCTCCCCGCCAACACTAGCTTGTTGACTAGGTATTTCAGCGTGGAGTGATCAGTAAACATTTTAAAGTGTCCTCCCAACAAGTAGTGGCGAAATTTATGCAATGCATACACCATGGCTAACCCCTCTCCCTCGATAGTGGTGTAATTGATCTCAACAGTTGATAGCTTCTTGTTGGAAAAGGATAATGGATGGTTAGTATCTCCTTCCCCAGGTTGTGCTAACACTGCTCCTAAGGCAATAGAAAATGCATCGACATGCACATGAAACTCCTTGCTCCAATATAGGAAGACCAGAATAGGTGCAGTAACCATTTTCTGTTTCAGAGTGTCGAAGTTCTGTTGGCACTCTTCCGTCCAACTAAACTGACAGTCTTTTTTCAAAATCTTCTCCATGGGTGATGTAATCTGGGCATATCCTTTAATGAACTTCCTATAGTATCCTGCATGTCACAGCGTAGTGCACAATTGTTTGATTGAAGTAGGAGTGGGTAGATCAACTATAATGGAAATTTTAGATGGATCAACCAACAATCCATGTTTCCATACAATATGATCTAACCGCACTCCAAATGGTGAGAAGAATATGCATTTCTTTAGATTCAAGGAAATTTGACACTGCCTGCATTTGTCCAACATTAGCCTTAGACATTCAATATGATTTTTCAATAAACTAAAAATAGTCCAGTCATCAAAATATGATTCTAGAAATTTATGCAGAAACTCCTTAAATGCTTCGACCACCACCCTGGAAAAGATGGTTAGGGAATTATTCAATCCAAATGGCATCATTGTATACTGATAGGACCCCCATTTTGTTGCAAATGTGATCTTATGGCAATCTTCCTTGGCAATCTAGATCTGATGGTATCCCGAGAATCCATCTGTAAAAGAGTATACCTCCTCGCCTCCCACATTATCTAACACTTCGTTAGTGAATGGTGTAGGTAAGGGGTAATGCACATAGGCATCATTCAACTTCCTGAGATCTACACAGATACTGATCTCTCCTGTCTTCTTGTCCTATACCACCATAGGGCTAATCCATTTTGATTCTTCAACAGGTTCTATAATCCCTGCTTCCACCATTTTGTCGAGCTCAATTTTCACTTTCTCCTTATATTTAGGGTTCAATATGTAGGTTTTCTATTTGACTGGTCTTGCATCTGGTTTCAAAGGGATCTTGATATTCATGCATTAATTCTATTATCTTGTCAATAGTGGCAACATCCCAATAATCTCAGACATTTAGAAGCTTCGGTGTCTGTTCTGTTCCAATATTGACCTTCTTAATCTTGATTGGTTGTCCAATGAATGGTAACTCAACTCCTAGTCCTTCCACATCTCTTTGGCCTTCTATTTCTGCAATGTTCACCTTTCTTGGATCATCGTCTTCATCAACATTGATGTTGTAACAACCTTGCAGTTTCTAGAGAGGCGTAGTCCACTCGTCCTCTTCTTTCTCCAAAGGGAGGTTAGATGCCTCCTCAAATACTTTTTGTCTTACAATCTGCAATGCTTGATCTACTGAAGGATATTGACTTTCAAATAAGATGGTGGTTACAAAATTCTAAGTCATACCTTCCCAATCTGTAGTGATGAGGTTCAGCTCTACTTGAAGGTACCAATTGATAGGTGTCATGTCCAGTGTGTTAATGAATTTGTGCACCCACTTCTCTTGAGGAATTTTTCTACATGCTTCTTGACAACTTCGCACATAGTTCTTTGGGAATCTTCGACCCATGTACCGAATTTCACATCCTTATACTTGTGCTGAGAACCACGTTGTCATCAAGGTACAACATTGTACCTATTCTGTAATGTTGTTTTTCTATGTCCCCCACCATCTTTTTGGTGTGGATTTCAGGGCCTCATCCATTTCAAACAATCTTTGTTGCATTGGTACACTTTCTTCAAAGTCTGACAAGAAGGTTTCTAAAGGATTCAGACCATCAAAGGTGATTAGGTTACTTACTGTTGTGTCGATCCAACGAACTTCTATGGTTAATCTAACACATCTTCTTGTAGATACTTTATACATTTTATTATGCCAGTTCTCCAGTGTTTCTTTTGAGTCTGATGAACATATGATGTCACTTCACCAGCTTAGGTTTCCATCGGCTATAGGATTGATGTAATCCTGTTGTCTGGCTATTACTTTGTATATGTTTTCCAGTTCATATGCGCGGTCTTCTTCTTTTATGAGCTCTGTATATCACTGACCTTCATCTAGATATAAAGGTGCAATGAACCTAAGGCCATCTCTTTCAAACATCATACATATTTTCTTTAAATGAACCACAGTGGAATTATTGAAATCCCAATCAATTCCTAACAATGCAGGGTATGAACAACTATCATCAACTATCTCAATTACCTCAAAATTTGAAAACGTTCTTACTCCGTCGATGTCCACAGGGACATGCTCCAATCGTCCAAAGAGGTTGACAGCTTGTTGATTATCCATCCTGAGTCTGATAGGGGAATAGATCAACTTTGGTTTTCCCATTGGTGCCCAAGTTTGCCTCGTCATGACATTGACCTCAGACCCTAAGTTGAGGAGCACATAGTCTATATCATATTCTCATATTTGAGAATTCAAGTGTAATTCCTTATTTGTCCTTCTCTTTTTATTGATTTGGTGTATTGCCCTATTTAGTAAGGGGTCTATCTTTACTATCTCATACTGTCTGATTAAATTTTTTAGTTCTTGTACAATGCTCTCATCCTAAATCAACTTAATACAAGTATATAGAAATTTCATGAGCTTTCTTACCTCTTTTCCTTCTCTTGGTGAAGAAGACTAATCAAATGGTTGAGGCATCACATATTCCCTTACTTCTGGCCATGTATTTGATGAAGAGCCTTGGTCTTCTTTGAACTCTTTTCTTTCCTCCTCAAATATATGTATTTCTTTCTTTGCATCAAAAGTTTGGGTCTTCTCTACAGCTTTCCTGATTACTGAGTCTTTTGTAGTCTTTCCTTGGGCCAGTCTCTCTTCTCCTGTAACAACGCCTCCTCTAGTGATAACAACAACTCTGGGGTATTCTCCGTGAGGTTCTTCATATATCAGTTGCACTTGCAGGTTCTCCTGAGGTCCTCATCTCTCCTTAAGCTTAGCCAATAATGCTGGACATTCCTCAATAACGTGTTCGAAAGAGTTTCAATAGCTGCAAGTAGTGCAAGGGATATGACAGTCCCCTGCGAGGTGTCTTGGGTGTGTGCAGTTATAATAGATGACATGTCCTCGGCCTTGACCCATATCTCTTCCTCATCCTCATCCTTTGAATCTACCGTGAGGATTGAATTTTCCTCTCCCAGGGGAGTTATACTATGTAGTGTTTCCTTCTTTCTATACTTCACTTTGAATTTTGTATATGTCTCTTGAACTTTCATGTATGAGATCGTAAGCCCTAAAATCCCTATCATCATGTCCCATAGAATTACAAAATGTGCAATACAAATTTGTGGGTGTCTGAGCATATTTTTCCATGTAATAGCACTCACCAGGGTGAAGTCTATTTTTGCATACCTCACACCAATGTAAGGTGAATTGCTTCAAAGGGCTCAAAGCTCCAGAGGCCAAGTATTCATGGAATAAGGGACAATGTTCCTTATCATGGCCTTTTGATCTACATCTGACACACCATGTGTCTTCTCTTTTATCTTTGCCTTTGTCTTTCTTTATATATTCGACCTGTAGAGACAAACTAGTTAACTGACTCAAGATTTGACTCATACCTGAGTTGGATTCTCCCAAAGGGGCCGATACTAACTTCATGGAGATCTTCAGTGCCTCAGCCTGTGAATCAATCTTTTGTTGCATCAGAGGAAATATGATGTGTGGTAAGAGGGAAGCAATGAACCACTATTTGTTCTGCTCATTTGGGATCAAAATTCAATCGACCTATTAAGGTCTTAAATATTTGATCGAATTCCCAAACAGGTTCGGCTACATTCTGATTGATCTCTTTCAACTCTATAATACATTGTGACTCTGATTTGGGTTTATTGAATTCTGTAATCAACACATTCTTGATCTGATTCAGTATCTTAGGCTGTGCATATCCTTGGACAAGCTTCATGTACTAGCTCAATGCGCAATCCCTTAGGGTAGTACTAAACTGGGTTCTTTTAACAACTTCATCAGTGACATTCTTAATATTCCATACGACTTCACATAGGAACCAGTGTTGATTAGGATCTTCAGACCCATCTCACCTGAAGATAGGGAGTCTCATCTCATCTGCCATAGATCTTCCTAGGTTTCCTAGGCTTCCTGTCTGAGTATATGCTGAACTGCTAGTAATAGTACTCTGAGGACTCTGGTGACTATTTTGATTGCTAAGTGCTTCTGAATCAACAAGAGGTATAATAGTACTTACTTCAGTGGTCTGTGCAGTTCTTGAAGTTTTTGGCTCGTCCTAGCGAGGTTCTTCAGCTTTCCCTTCCTCTACCCTAGCGGGTTCTGAATGCTCTTCATCCATTAGATCTGCCTCTTCTCCACTATAGAAACCCTCTTCCCCATAGTTCTCCTTAAATAGCTTCGCAAGATGAACTTCTCTGAACGCTCTTCCACTGCATGTATGTCCAGCCTCTGTGTCGTTGTCGTTGAATGAAGTACTGAACATTAGCTTTTCCATATCTGATCAATCTATTGTATCTTCAAGATGTTCTTCTCATGTAATAGCATATTGATCCTCAGCTTCAGAAAATGTAAAAATTTTCCTCTGGGTCCCTTGAAGAAATATCTCTCGGCTTGGCTATATGACTTTACTCTATTAATAGAAAACTCGGTGATGTACCCTCCAATGGTGCTACAAACTAGTGATCTACTGCTTTTGACACAACTTTATCAATGCTCTTGACCTTTTTGATAATCGTCGAAGTCCAAACTACAGGAGGTCTAGATCTGATCTCAAACTGGGTATCTACTATCCTGGCTAACCACTCATATATCTCCTGATGGATTTCTCCAAAGAAAATATCATGTATATCAGTAAAGATATATCTCTCCAACCAATCCTCTGTACTAAGATTAGGGTTCCTGTTCTAGGCTTCAACGAAGTCCTTCTCTTGATCTTGTATCCACTTTTGAATTTTTTTCTTTGATGGAAACCACCTTGACATTCCCTCAAGAAGATTCATGTCCCAGCAACAGAACCATTTGTTGGCACAGGAGCAGACCCAGGTTTCATCTCCAAGAGCACACCAACAAGCCCTAACTACTGGCCCTTTCGGCTACACCTGCGAAGTAGATGCAGTCTCACCCGAAGCAGCTATCGGGGGTTTGTAGGACAGAGATGTCTACAACCAAGTGAACTATCAAGTGGATCCCACACTAGAACAATACAAAATGCATATATCACTTATCATCTTATATCTATTCCACACATCTATCATATCTACCACAGTAATGCATTGATAGTATATCAAGGAAAAATAACATAGCATCAATCACACACACAACACAAGATATGCGTGGTTCACCCTCTCTCTAGGGATACGTCCACATAACTGTGCTTTATAATGTATTTAAGATGAAGCATACAGTTCTTGTCAGTGCTCTTAGCTAGAAGATCTTCTTTCTTCTACTCTTTATCTCTCCCCTCCTTGCCCACCCAGCTACAGGGTTGATCTTCACACCTAGCTGAAGATCTTACACTACAGAAGGCTCTCATACTCATCACTTCTCTCTCTCACAATATTACTCACTCGATCACACAACAACAATCACAACACTAACAATAGTAACAACAATGACAACAACCTATCCCAGGTCCTCTTGACCTCTACTTATACATTACAATCACTCACCGACATCCTTAGGCTGAAACCTGGGTGTCAAAACCATAGATACCAAAACCCTAGGTGTCTAAAACCCTAGGTAAACTTGACCTGCATTTTCAGGGCTTCTCCAACATGTCTTTCCTTTCTTCTCACGCGATGCTCCAAAGCATCCAATGGTGGCTTTTTCTTCTTGTTGAGTTGTCCAGGATACTTCTTCCTTGTTGATCTATCATCCTCGATCTCCTCATCCAACGACTTGCTTCCTTTTACTTCTCTCTGTCTTTTATTCTCTTTTTCTCACTTCGACCCAGTAATAGTCATTGTGTCTTCCACGCAGTTCAATTTTTTCCTTTTCTTCCTTGATCTTCGCTTAATTTCATAACCAAGGGCCAAAAGGCCCCCAACAATCACATGTGACTCATCCCGAGGCACTTCAGATCTGACCTTTTTGTTTTACTTCGACTTCAAACTGCGCAATGCAGCCTTTGCTTTCTGCTCTATGCCTCATCTCCTTCCTTCCTTGTGCAGTCTGTCTTTTCTATGTCTGGTACCCAATTTCAACTGCACCTAGTAACTAGACCCTTTTCCTTATGCTTTTACTTAGAGCTATGAGGAAGTTGGATGTCGTAGTACAATTTCAACCGGCTCCCATTCCCTAATGTTTCCTTTTGTTCTCCCTTCAAAGTATTCAACTGCATAGCTCCTCCTTCTGTAACATAGGCGATCTCATATGGCCCAAGACAATGCAGTCTAAACTTCCCAGGATGCTTTATGAACTTACTATCATATATCAGTACTAGATCACCTTGCTTGGATGCCTTCTTCTTGATGTGTCTGTCATGATAGGAATTTTCTCTTTCCTTTTGCACCTGCTGATGGAATCCTGCAATAAATATGTCTTCTTCTAGTTCAAGCAACTATGCAAGCCTCTCTTGAATAGCACTAGTGTCATCCATATCTGTAAAGGTATCAATTCTTTAGCTTGGTACTAGGTATTCCATTGGGACAATGTCTTCGAGACCATATACCAACTTAAAAGGGGTCTACATTGTTAGCTTATTTCAAGTGGTTTTATAGGCCTATAGAACTATCGGTACTCTTAAATCCAAGTCATCCCTATTCACACTGCAAGTCTTCGTCAGCGTTGTTTCCAAGATCTTGTTGAATGCTTCCACTATCCCATTTTCTTGTGGATGGTAAGGCATGCTCTTCTGCTGATGGACTACAAATTCCTCAGTCAGGGATTTAATTGTTTTATTTATGAAATGTGTTCCTTGATCACTCATAAGGATCTTTGGGCATCCAAACCTGGTTATAAAGTCATCAAATGTGAAGCATGCAACTGTAGTTTCACCACAGTCCTTAACTACTCTTGCTTCAACCCATCTGGTCAAGTACTTTGTTGTTGTAATTATGTATCTTGCTCCTGTGCGCTTTCTTGGTGGGTTTATAGGTCCCACAAAGACAATGGCCCATTTCTCAAATGCTTGTAGGGTTAGTTGTGGTGCTAATTGAATTTCATCTCTTATATATGGTTTCCCAACTCTTTGGCATACATCACAAGGTCTGTAATAGTCTTTAGCATCTCAATGTAAGGTAGGCCACCAAAGGCCAACTCTAAGAACCTTCTGCGCAGTTGCTTTCCCTGCGTAATGTCCTCCTGCAATTCCCTCATGATATTATGCAAGGATCAATGGTCGCTCTATCTTCATAACACACCTTATCAATATCTCATCAGGTCCCATCTTGTAGAGTTTTCCAACTATAAGTGAAAAGTCTGCAGCACGCACTACTAGCTGTTTCTTCTAAGGAATTGCATACTCACTAGGTGCCATTCCTGTTGACAAGAACTGGACTATTTCTATGAAGTGGTGATCAATATTTCTAATGGCCAGCAACCGTGCGTCTGACAGTGTATCCTCCAAACTAGTGGGCTCTTCTCCATGTTCCAACCTCGACAAGTGGTCAAGACCTTTGTTCATTTTTCCTGGCTTTACTATGATCTCAAAGTCATATTCCTGAAATAGAAGAATCCATATGCATATTCTTTGACCCACCACTAGCTTGTTGACCTAGTATTTTAGTGCAAAGTGATCGATGAACATTTTAAAGTGTCCTCCCAATAAGTAGTGGAAAAATTTCTGCAATGCATACACCATGGCTAACCCCTCTCGCTCGGTAGTGGTGTAATTGATCTCAGCAGTTGATAGCTTCCTGCTGGAAAAGGATAATGGATGGTCAATATCCCCTTCCCCAGGTTGTTCTAACACTTCTCCTAAGGCAATAGAAGACACATCGACATGCACATGAAACTCCTTGCTCCAATCTGGGAAGACTAGAATAGGCGCAGTAACCATTTTTTGTTTCAGTGTATCGAAGCTCTGTTGGCACTCTTCCATCCAACTAAACTGACAGTATTTCTTCAAAAGCTTCTCCATGGGTGTTGTAATCTAGGCATTTCCTATAATTAACTTCTTGTAGTATCCAATATGTCCCAACGCAGTGCACAGTTGTTTGACTGAAGTAGGAGGGGGTAGATCAACTATAATGGGAATTTTAGATGGATCGAACAACAATCCCTGCTTGCATACAATATGACCTAACAACACTCCAAATGGTGAGAAGAAGATGCATTTCTTCAGATTCAAGGAAATTTGACACTGCCTTCATTTGTCCAACATTAGCTATAGACATTCAATATTATTTTTCAATATACTAAAAATAGTCCAATCATCAAAATAATCTTCTAGAAATTTATGCAGAAACTCCTTAAATTCTTCGACCACCACCCTGGAAAAGATGGTTGGGGAATTCTTCAATCCAAATGGCATCACTGTATACTGATACGAACCCCATTCTGTTGCAAATGTGGTCGTATGTTGATCTTCCTTAGCAATCCAGATCCGATGGTATCCCGAGAATCCATCTGTAAAAGAGTATACCTCGTGGCCTCCCACATTATCTAACACTTCGTCAGTGAATGGCGTAGGGAAGGGGTCATGCAAACATGAATCATTCAGCTTCTTGATATCTACACAGATCCTGATCTCTCATGTCTTCTTGTCCTATACCACCATAGGGATAATCCATTTTGATTCCTCGACATGTTCTATAATCCCTGCTTCCACCATTCTGTCGAGCTCAATTTTCAATTTCTCCTTATATTTAGGGTTCAATATGTAGGGTCGCTATTTGATTGGTCTTGCATCTGGTTTCAAAGGGATCCTCATCTCTCCCATAGGACCTTTAATTCTCTTCATATAAGTGAACTTGGTTGGAATGAAGTCTTGATATTCATGCAATAATTCTGTTATCTTGTCAATAGTGGCAGCATCCCCATAATCTCCAACATTTGCAAGCTTCGGTGTCTTTTCTGTTCCAATATTGACCTTTTTAATCTTGATTGGTTGTCCAATGAATGGTAACTCAACTCCTGGTCCTTCAAAATCTCTTTTCCCTTCTGTTTCTGCAATGTTCACCTTTCTTGGATCATCGTCTTCATCAACATTGATGTTGTAATAGCCTTGTAGTTTCTGGAGAGGCGCAGTCCACTCATCCTATTCTTGCTCCAAAGGGAGGTTATATGCCTCCTTGAATACTTTATGTCTTACAATCTGCAATGACTGATCTACTAAAGGATATTGACTTTCAAATAAGAAGGTGGTTACAAAATTATGAGTCATACCTTCCTAATCTGTAGTAATGAGGCACAACTCTGCTTGAAGGTACCAGTTGAGAGGTGTCGTGTCCAGTGGGTTAATGAATTTGTGCACCCACTCCTCTTGAGGAATGTTGCTCCATCCTTCTTCGCAACTTCACACATGGCCCTTTGGGAATCTTCGACCCGTGTACCGAACTTTTCATCCTTCTACTTGTGCTGAGAACCACGTTTTCATCAAGATATGACATTATACCCATTCTGTAATGTTGTTTTTGTGTGTCCCCCACCATCTTGTTGGTGTGGGTTTCAAAGCCTCATCCATTACCAAAAATATTTGTTGCATTGGTACACTTTCTTCAAATTCTGAAAAGAATGTTTCTAAAGGATTCTTGTGTTGATCCAACGAACTTCTCTGGTTAATCTAACACTTCTTCTTGTAGATAGTTCATACATTTTATTCTGCCAGTTCTCCAATGCTTCTTCTGAGTCTTATGAACATACGCTGTCTCTTCGCCAACTTAGGTTTCCATCAGCCATAGTATTGATGTAATCATGTTGTTTGGATGTTAATTTGTATATGTTTTCCAGTTCATATGCATGGTCTTCTTCTCTGATGAGCTTTGTGTATCACTGAACTTCATCTGGATCTAAAGGCACAATGACCCTAAGGACATATTTTTAAAATGTCATACGTCTTTTACTTAAATCAACCATAGTGGAATTATTGAAAGCCCAATCAATTCCTAACAGTGCAGGGTATGGACAACTATCATCAACTATCTCAATTGCCTCAAAATCTACAAACTTTCTTACTCCGTCGATGTCCACAGGGACATGCTCCAATCGTCCAAATGGGCTAATAGCTTGCTGATTAGCCATCCTGAGCCTAATAGGGGAATAGATAAACTTTGGTTTTCCCATCAGTGCCCAAGTTTGCTTCATCATGACATTGACCTCCAGCCCTAAGTCGAGGACCACATAGTCTATATCATATTCTCCTATTTGATCATTCAAGTGTAATTCCTTATTTGTCCTTCTATTTTTAGCAATTTGGTGTACTTCCCTATTCAGTAAGGGGTCTATCTTTCCTAGCTCATACTATCTGATTAAATTTTGTAGTTCTTGTACAACGCTCTCATCCTAAATCAACTTAATACAATTATATAGAAATTCCATGAGCTTGCTTACCTCTTTTCCTTCTCTTGGCGAAGCAGACTGATCAAATGCCTGAGGCATACCATATTCCCTTACTTCTGGCCATGTCTTTGATGAAAATCCTTGGTCTAATTTGAACTCTTTTCTTGCCTCCTCAAATATATGTCTTTCTTTCTTTGCATCAAAATTTTGGGTCTTCTCTGCAACTTTCCCGATTCCTGAGTCTTTTGTAGTCTTTCCTTGGGTCATTATGTATTTTCTGTTAAAACGCCTCCTCTAGTGATAACAACAACTCTGGGGTATTCTCTGCGAGGTTTGACATATATCATTTTCACTTGCGGGTTCTGTTGAGGTCCTCTTGTCTCCTGAAGCTTAGCTAGAAATGTTGGACATTCCTCAATAACGTATTCGAAAGAGTTGCAATAACTGCAAGTAGTGGAAGGGTTCTGATAGTCCCTTGCAAGGTGTCTTGGGTGTATGCAGTTATAATAGATGATCTATCCTCGGCCTCAAACCATACCTCCTTCTCGTCCTTGTCCTCTAAATCCACCGCGAGGATTGAAGTTTCCTCTCCCAGGGGAGTTATACTGCGTAGTGTTTCCTTCTTGTTGTACTTCACCTTGAATTTTGTATATTTCTCTTGACCTTTCATGCATGAGATTGTAAGCCCTAAAATACCTATCATCAAGTCCCATGGACTTACAGAATGTGAAATACAAATTTTCGGGTGTCTGAACATATTTTTTCATGTAATAGCACTCACCAGGGTGATGTCTATTTATGCATACCTCACACCAGGGTAAGGTGACTCGCTTCAAAGGGCACATAGCTCCAGAGGCCAAGTATTCATGGAAGAGGGGACATTGTTCCTTTTCATGGCCTTATGATATGCATCTGACACACCAGATGTCTTCTCTTTTATATTTTCCCTTGTCTTTCTTCATATCTTCGACCTGCAGAGACAAACTAGTTAGCTGACTCAAGATTTGACTCATACCTGAGTGGAATTCTCCCATAGGGGTTGATTATAACTTCATGGATATATCTAGCACCTCAGCCTGTAAAGAAATATTATGTTGCTTCATAGGAACTCTGATGTGTGGTAAGAGGGCAGCAATGAACCACTCTTTGTTCTGCTCATCCAGTATCTGAAAATTCAATCATCCCGTTAAGGTCCTGAATCTTTGATCGAATTCCCAAACAGGTTCAGATTCCTTTTGCTTGATCTCTTTTAGCTTTGTAATACATTGTGACTTTGATTTGAGTTTCTTGAATTCTGTAATCAACACATTCTTGATCGGATTTAGTGGCTTAGGTTGTGCAAGTCCTTGGACAAGATTCACGTACCAGCTCAGTGCGAGATCCCTTAGGGTAGTACTAAACTGGGTTCTTTTAACAGCTTTGTTGGTGACATTCTTAATATTCCATACGGCTTCACATAGGAACCAGTGTTGATCAGGGTCTTCAAATCCATCTCCCCTAAAGATAGGGATTCTCATCTCATCTACCATAGATCTTCCTAGGTTTCCTAGGTTTCCTGTCAGAGTATATGTTGAACTGCTAGTAATAGTACTCTGAGGACTCTGGTGACTATTCTGATTGCTTAGTGTTGTTGAATCAACAGGAGGGATAATAGTACTTACTTCAGTAGTCTGCACAGTTTTTGAAGTTTTTGGCTAGTCCCGATGAGGTTCTTCAACTTTCCCTTCCTCTTCCCTAGCGGGTTCTAAATGCTCTTCATTCGTCAGATCTTCCTCTTCTCCACTATAGAAACCCTCATCCCCGTAGTTCTTCTTAAATAGGTTCTCAAGATGAACTTCTCTGAACGCTCTTCCACTATGCGTATGTTCATCCTCTGTGTCACTTTTGTTGTCCTAATTCCTGAACATTATCTTTTCCAGATCTGACCAATGTATTGTATCTTCAATATTTTCTTCTCATGCAATGGCATCTTGATCCTTAGCTTCAGAAAATGTAAAAATTTTCCTCTGGGTCCCTTGAATAAATATATCTCGGCTTGGCTATATGACTCTACTCTGTCAACAACAAACTTGGGGATGCACCCTCCAATGGTGCTATCAAACCAGTGATCTATTTCTCTTGACATGGTGTTATCAAATCTCTTGACCTTCTTGATCAACATTGACATCTAAACTACAGGAGGTCTAGATCTGATCTCAAACTTGCTTACCTGGCTAACCACTCATATAGCTCCTGATGGATTCCTCCAAAGAAAATCTCATGTATATTAGTAAAGATATATCTCTCCAACCAATCCTCTGTACTAAGATTACGGTTCTTTTTCTAGGCTTCAACGAAGTCCTTCTCTTGATCCTCTATCCACTTTTGAATTTTTGTCTTTGATGGAAACCACCTTGACATTCCCTCAAGAAGATTCGTGTCCCAACAATGGAACCATTTTTTGGCACAGGGGCAGACCCCGGGTTCAGCTCCAGGAGCACACCAACAAGCCATAACTATTGGCCCTTTTGGCTACACCTGCGAAGCAAATGAAGTCTCACCTGAAGAAGCTATGGGGGGGTTGCATGATAGAGATGTCTACAAACAAGGGAACTATCAAGTGGATCCCACACTAGAATAATACAACATGCATATATCACTTATCAGCTTAGATCTATTCCACACATCTATCATATCTACCACAGTAATTCACTAACAGTATATCAAGGCAAAAGAACATAGCATCAATCTCACACACAAGACAAGATATACGTGGTTCACCCTCTCTCTAGGGCTACGTCCACATAATTGTGATTTATAATGTATTTAAGATGAAGCATACAACTCTTGTCTACACTCTTAGCTAGCAGATATTCTTTCTTATCCTCTCTATCTCTCCCCGCCCTGCACACCCATCTGCAGGGTTGATCTTTGCACCCAGTTGAAGATCTTACAATACAAAAGTCTCTTGTATTCATCACTTCTCTCTCTCACGATATTATTCACTCAATCACACAACAACAATCACAACACAAACAATAGTAACAACAATAACAACAACCCATCCCAAGTCCTCTTGACCTCTACCTATACATTACAATCACTCACCGACATCCTTAGGCCGAAACCTAGGTGTCAAAACCCTAGATACCAAAACCCTAGGTGTTTAAAACCCTAGGTCGACTTGACCTGCGTTTTTCAGGGCTTCGCCATCATGTCTTTCCTTCCTTCTTGTGTGGTGCTCCAAAGCATTCAACGGTGGGGTTTTCCGCTTGCTGAGTTGTCCATGATCCTTCTTCCTTACTGATTTTTCATCCTCAATCTCCTCATCCAATGGCTTGCTTCCTTTTACTTCACTCTGTCTTTTATTCTCTTTTTCTCACTTTGACCCAGTAACAGTCACTGTGTCTTCCACGCAGTTCACTTTTTGCCTTTTCTTCCTTGATCTTCGCTTACTTTCATAACCAAGGGCCAACACATATACAAATTGGTAGCCAGATAGAAGGATTACATTAATCCTACAACAGATGGAAACTTGAGATGGTGAAGTCACAACGCATGTTCATCAGATTTAGAAGAAGCACTAGAGAACTGGTAGAACCAAATGTATGAAGTATCTACAAGGAGATTTGCTAGATTAACCATAGAAGTTCATTGGATTGGCACAACAGTAAGTAACTTTCCCACCTTTGATGGTCTAAATCATTTAGAAGATTTCTTGTTGGAATTTGAAGAAATTGTACCAATACAAAAAATATTGTTGGCACTAGATGAGGCCTTGAAAGAAACTCAAGCAAGGTGGGGGACACACAAAACAACATTACAGACTGGATACAATGTCACACATTGATGACAACACAATTTTTAGAAAAAATTGAAGGCTGGGAAGTTAGGTACAGAGGTCGAAGTTGTCTGAAGGACCATGTGTGAAGTTGTGAGGAAGCCTGGAGCAACATTCCTCAAGAGCAGTGGGTGTACAAATTCATTAACACCCTGGACACAACTCCTATCAATTTTTATCTTCAAGCAGAACTATGCCTCATCACTGTAGATTGGGAAGGTATGACTCAGAACTTTGTAACTACCTTTTTATTTGAAATCCAATATCCTACAGTGGATCAAGTGTTACATATTGTAAGACAAAAATTATTTGAGGAGGCACCTAGCCTCCCTTTGGAGCAAGAAGAGGATGAATGGACTGCGCCTCTTCAGAAATTGCAAGGTTGTTACAATATCAATGCTGATGAAGACGATGATCCTAGGAAGGTGAACATCGCTGAAACAAAAGGATAGAGAGACATAAAATGACCAGGAGTTGAGATACCTTTCATTGGACAACCAATTAAAATCAAGAAAGTCAATATTGGAATAGAGTAAACACCAAATCTTGCAAATGTTGGAGATTATTGGGATGCTTCCACTATTGACAAGATCACAGAGTTACTACGTGAATATAAAGACTTGTTTCCAACCAATTTCACTGATATGAAGGGCATTAAAGGGTCCATGGGAGAGATGAAGATCCCTTTGAAGCCAGATGCAAGGCCAGTCAAATAGAGACCCTACAGATTGAATCCTAAATATAAGGAGAAAGTGAATATTGAATTAGATAGAATGTTGGAAGCAGGAATCATAGAACCTATTGAAGAGTCAGAGTGGATTATCCCTATGGTAGTGAAGGATAAGAAGATCGAAGAAATTAGGATATATGTAGATCTTAGGAAGCTTAATGATGCATGTTTGCATGACCCATTCCCTACACCATTTACTAACGAAGTGTTAGATAACGTGGGAGGACAGGAGGTCTACTCCTTCACTGATGGATTTTCAGGATACCATCATATTAGGATTTCCAAGGAATATCATCACAAGACCACATTTTCCACAGAATGGGAATCCTACCAGTATACAGTGATGTCGTTTGGATTGAATAATGCACCAACCATCTTTTCTAGGGTGGTGGTCAAAGCATTCAAGGAGCTTTTACATAAATTTCTGGAAGCATATTTTGATGATTGGAGTGTTTTTAGTTTGTTGCAAAATCATATTGAATGCTTAAGACTGATGTTGGATAAGTGTAGGTAATGTCAGATTTCCCTGAACCTGAAGAAGTGCATCTTATTTTCACCCTTTGGAGTGTTTTTAGGCCATATTGTGTGTAAGAAGGGATTGTTGGTAGAGCCATCTAAGATTGCCATTATAGTTGATTTTCCCCCTCCTACTTCAGTCAAATAGTTGCGCACTGCACTGGGACATACTAGATACTACAGGAAGTTCATTAAAGGCTATGCACAGATCACAACACCCATGGAGAAGATTTTGAAGAAAGACTGTCAGTTTCAATGGACATAAGAATGCTAGTAGAGATTTGACACACTAAAACAAAAAATGGTTACTGCGCCTATTCTGGTTTTCCCAGATTGGAGAAAAGAATTTCATGTGCATGTTGATGTATATTCTATCGCATTAGGAGAAGTGTTAGAACAACCAGGAGTAGGAGACATTGACCACCCGTTATCCTTTGCTAGAAGGAAGATATCAACAACTTAGATTAATTACACCACCACTGAGAGAGAAGGGTTAGGAATGGTGTATGTGATGTAGAAGTTTCACCACTACTTGGTGGGAGGACACTTTAAAATCTTCACTTATCACTCTGCACTGAAATACCTAGTCAACAAACCAGTGTTGGGGGGAATAATATGCAGATGGATTTTTCTATTTCAGGAATATGATTTTGAGATCGTGGTTAAGTCAGGGAGAATGAACAAAGGCCCTGACCACTTGTCGAGGTTGGAACATGGCGAGGAACCTACTAGTTTGTAGGATAAACTATCGAATGCACAGTTGCTGGCCATTATAAATATTGATGATCACTTCGTCGAGATAGTTTAGTTCCTGTCAACAGGTATGGCACCTAGTGGGTATACAATCACCTAGAAGAAATAGTTGGTAGTGCGCATCGCAAACTTTTCACTTATAGTTGGACAACTATATAAGATGGGACCTGATAAGATCTTGAGGAGATGTCTTATCGAAGTAGAAAGACCACTAATTTTAGAAGAATCTCGCGAAGGCATTACAAGAGGACACTACGCAGGAAAAGCAACAACACAGAAGGTTCTTATAGCTGGCCTTTGGTGGCCTACTTTACATAGAGATGATAAAGACTACTACAGAGCCTGTGATGTATGCCAAAGAGTTGGGAAACCATTCAGAAGAGATGACATGCCATTAGCACCCTAGCTAACCTTATAGAGAAATGGGCCATTGATTTCGTGGGACCTATAAACCCACCAGGAAAGTGCACAGGAGCAAGGTACATAATCACTGCGATAGAGTACTTGACCAGATGGGTCGAAGCAAGAGAAGTTAAATTTTGTAGTGCAACTACAGTTGTGCACTTCATATTTGATGACATCATAACCAGGTTTGGATGCCCGAAGATCCTTATGAGTGATCAAGGCACACATTTTATTAATAAAACCATTGAAGCCTTGACTAAGGAATTTGTAGTTCATCATCAAAAGATAACACCCTATCATCTACAAGAAAATGGGACAGTTGAAGCATTCAATAAGATCTTGGAAACAATGCTGATGAATATTTGCAGTGTGAACAGGGATGACTGGGATTTAAGAGTACCTGTAGTACTATGGGCCTATAGAACCACTTGCAAGAAGTTAACACTGCAAACCCCCTTTAAGTTCATTTATGGTCTCGAGGCAGTTGTCTCAATGGAATATTTGGTCCCTAGCTTAAGAATTGCAGCCTTTATAGATATGGATGACACTGGAGTTGTTCAAGAGAGGCTCGCACAGTTGGTCGAACTAGAGGAAGACCAGTTCATTGAAGGATTCCATCAGCACGTGTAGAAGGAAAGAGAAAAGGCCTACCATGACAGGAATATCAAGAAGAAAGCATTTAAGCAAGGAGATATGGTACTAGTATACGACAACAAATTCATGAAGCATCCAAGGAAGTTCAGAAGCCATTGGCTGGGACCATATGAAGTTGTCTATGTTATAGAAGGAGGAGATACACAGTTGAAGACTTTGAATGGAGAATGGAAGGAAGGATTGGTGAATGGAAGCCAGTTGAAATTGTACTATGACAACCAGTTGCCTCGCACCTCTCGGTAAAAACAAAAGGAGAAAGGTTTGAGGTACTAGGTGCAGTTGAAAATGGGTACCAGACACAAAAAAGACAGTCTGCACATAATGGGGGAGGAGAGAGTAGAAAGAACAGGCTGCTCCGTGCAGCCTGAAGTTGAAGAAAAACAAAAGGATCAGATATGAAGTGCCTCGAGACAAGTCACAGGTTAGTTTTTGGGGCGTGTTATCCCTTGGTTATGGAAGAAAGTGAAGATTACGGAAGAAAAGATGAAATGCGAACTCCATGGAAGACTAGTGACTGATACTAAGTTGAAGTGAGCAGAAGAGCAGAAAAGACGGAGCAAAGTAAGAGAAAGAAAGTCATTGGATGAGGAGATCGAGGATGATAGATCAACAAATAATATGGATCGTGGACAACTCAACAAGTGGAAAACTCCACCGGTAGATGCTTCGAGAGAACCAAAAGAGAAAGAAGGAAAGACAGGCTAGAGAAGTCCTGAAAACCTGGGTCAAGTTGACCTAGGGTTTAGGTGTCTAGGGTTTTGAAACCTAGGATTTGGCCTAAGGTTGTCGGTGAGATATTGTAATGTATAAAATAAAGGTCAAGAGGACCTGGGATGGGTGGTTGTTATCGTCATTGGTTGGATGATGTGATGATGAGTGATTGTTGTTATTACTAAGAGAGAATTATTATGCTGAGAGAGCATTTTGTATTGTAAGATCTTCAGCTGGGTGTGAAGATCAACCCTACAACTAGGTCCACAGGGAAGGGATAAAGAGAGAAAGAGAGAATATCTACTATCTAAGAGCGCAGATAGGACTATATGCTTTCACTTCATATATTATAAAACACATTTATGTGAACGTAGCCCTAGGGAGAGGGTGAACCACATACATCTTATTGTTGTGTGTGATTGATGTGGTGTTCTTTATCCCTTTTATATATGGTTGTTACATTATTGTGTTAGATCTGACAGATAAATTTGTGAAGTAGGTCTAAGTTGGTAACTGATTTCTAGATGTTGTGTTGTTGTTGAATTGGATCCACTTTATGTTTCCTTTGGTTGTAGATGTATGTGTCCTGCAACCCTCTATAGCTACTTCGGGTGAGACTGCATCTGCTTCACAGGTGTTGCCGAAAGGGCCAGTAGTTAGGGCTTGTTGGTGCGCCATTAGATCTGAACCCTAGGTCTGCCCCTATGCCAACATGAATATTCTCTTAAATACCTTTCCAATGATCTATTGTGCACCCTAAATGGAGATCGTATGCAAAATTTTATGACCATGGGAATTTAATGTATTAACTTACCCCAGCGGGGCCCAAATGACTTTCGACGCTTCATCTCCTAGGTTTAGGTTTATGGATGTCTAGGGTTTTTGAATTCATGTTTATTGTAAAAACTCCTTCAAAGCCTCATTATACTCATATTCATTTGAATGAGCATAGCCATCACATCTCTTCTCAGAGATAAACTGCCACCATTCTAGCAAGCTTGTTTTCATTCTACATTTTACAGTTTTCAACACATTTCTTATTTAATAGAAGCCAAGTTTTATTGTATCTATGATATTTTTCACTATGTCTCTATGTTAATATTATAAATCTAAGGTTTCGATTCATTCTTCTTATAAATCTGGATCAGTGGTATCATAGCGGTCTTCTCCTAGTCATTTTTTTTAATGTGTGTCCCTGACGCGGTCAGGGTATAGAGAGTTGGGTCTCAATATTTTTTCTCTTGAGGAAAATTGCTCTCGCACGCCCAATAAACCTTCTATGGTGGGACAAAATAAATTTGACGGGACAGAATATCCTTTCAAATTGTTTCTCTAGGAATCCCTTGAGTGATAGAGTAATGAGATGATGGACAACTTTGCACAAATCCTTCGATGACTGCTAACAAGTGACACATCCACCTCAAGAGGAGGTGTCACCCATTAAAGGTACAAATTAATTTTGATATTCCTATATTTGAAGTTCAGATAGATTTATATGTTGTATATAAATGGATAAATCTTCTAAAAGGGTATTTTTCTATCCACAACTTTTCCAATAGAGAAAATATTACATTTGCACTCCTCAAGGCCGTTTGCCATATCAAATATTGGTGGGAGAATTTCTGTGAGAAAAAGGAAATAGAGGGATTCATATTATTTGTAGTTTCACCCACTTGGGGTTCCTTCACGGATGTTATTAAGGAAAAATACTACCCTTTTGGAAGTTATGACGACTTGTATACAAGATGGACCACACTGCAACAGGAAAGAGACCAAACAATTCCAGAGTTCACTAATGTATTCCATACCTTGCGCACCAATTTGGGTATCAAATATTATGAGAGAAATCTAGTGCTCAAGTACCATGGTTGTCTGCATAGATACATCTAAAGAAAAATGGAGTTTTTGAACATCTCATCCTTGGGTGCAACCTATCAATATGTCGTCAAAATCGAGTAGATAATGAAACAAAAGATGTGACAATTTGTTTTGGTAACCCCTCACAGCAGAAGTAGGGAAAGAGAATCCCCAACCCACATAACAAAGGACAAAGAAAATATGGGAAACCTCAGGACAACCAATACAATCCGCAAGAAAATAAGGACAATGGGAAGACGAAGAAATATATCAAGAAGTGGTGTGACTTCCATAAGAACCCCTGGCATAACACTATTGATTGTCTCTTAATGAAATCATTGTTTCCGAGGTAAAATCATCTGAATCAGATGTGTTTTATGACTCCGAGTTAGAACCAAAAAATATGAGACGGATTATTGATGTGAAACCCAATGTCACCATTTCTACCACCAATATCTAACCCGGTGAACCTGATGAGTCACAGGAAGGTGAGGGCCACTTTCATTCATAGATGTGTCTAAAAGGAACTCTGTTGCACTTCATCATTGATAGTGGTAGCCATAAGAACCGCATCTCAGTAGAGGTCTTCAAGCGTCTAGCCTTGTCAACAATGTCCCACCTACAACCCTATACCATAGGATGTCTCCTTCAACGAAGAAATCTTCGCGTCAGCCAACAATGCCTCATGTCGTATGGCATCAAGACATTAAAAGATGAGGTATTGTGTGTTGTTGCTCCTCTTGAAGTTTTTGATGTTATTTTGGGCCAACCTTATTTATTGAAATTCCATGTTATATATGAGTCTAGGCCTCGCAGTGTTATTATTACTTTCAACAGGAAATTGTACAGGATACCCAAGGTAGTCCCACCTACTGTTATTTCTTTGATCTCTGCCAAGCAATGCAGGAAGGTAATTTATCAGATCGAGAAGTTTGTCTTCTTCATGATTCACTCTCAGAGTGAGATAAAGTTTCAGTCACATCCATGGCCTTCGCGGTCGTCCCCTCCACTCAATAGAAGCAAGTGGATAAGGTTTTGGAAGAATACAAAGACATATTCTCATCACCTACTGGGGTACCTCTGCACTGTGAGGTCAAGCATCCCATTGATCTGACCCCTGATGCATCACTACACAATAGGCCAGTATATCATTGCTCTCTGCTAGAAAATGAGGAGATCAAGCGTCATATACAAAAAATTCTCCATAAGGGGCACATCCAACCTAACTTATCACCTTGTGGAAGCCCAATTGTGTTGGTGCAGAAGAAAGATGGGACTTGAAGACTCTGTATTGATTATCGGGCCCTAAATGAAGTCAGAGTCAAGAACCACTACCCAATTCCCGAAATCGACGATCTCCTTGATTAGCTCAAGGGGGACAAATAATTTTGTAAGATTGATCTAAAGTATGGCTGCCATCAGGTCCTAATAGAACCGACAGATGTATGGAAAACTGCCTTCAAGTCAAAAGAAGGTATTTTTGAATGGTTTTTCATGCCCTTTAGTTTGAAAAATGCCCCAATAAATTTCATGAGGATGATGGATGATATATTGTGGCCTTTCACTAATTATTTTATGGTAGTGTATCTGGATGGAATCCTCGTCTATGCCAAGACTTGGGTAGAAAAATTGCAACATATTCAATAGGTTCTGCACACTCTGTGGCAGCACAAGCTATATTCCAATTTGGAAAAATGCTCCTTTGGAATGGAGAGGGTCCAATACCTAGGCTACATTTTTGATGCGCACAGTTTGCATGCTGATTCGGCGAATATCCAATTCATTCATGATCCAACCAATTTCTATCGAAGGTTCATGTTGGAATTATCCCATATTGCATGGGCCCTCAGCCAAATAACCAGAGGTGGTGGTAAGGAAATATTTGTGTGAGTCATGTCTCAACAAAACATGTTTGATGATATGAAGCAGTGCTTTTCCTCTACCCTAGTGCTCTCATTACCTAACTTGAAACAATGTTATCGGGCTAATTGTTAAATGTGGACACAAATCAATCCCCCTACTATGCTTCACTACGAAACTAGAACAAAACAAGACAGTGCACTACTCTTTCCTTAGCTTTCAATTATCAAATGAGAAATGGATCTAGAACATACCTTTTAAATATTGAAGATATGACTTCTCCAATGCAATCCAAGCTTCGTCATGAAGTTTATGAGAAATATTTGCAAACAAGCACAAGCCAACGAAGACAAGAATAACAAAGTCTGTTTGATATGAAACTATGTACGTGATCAAGGAATCATACAATATGGAAAAATAACATTCATATAGGAAAGAAAAGTACATATGTATTAAAGAATGTGGAAGAAAGATAAAACCAAATTCCTTGATGTTGTTAGGTTCCTTCTAATAGTTCCTTTCTTCCCACACACTTCTACTCCATGGATTCTAAGATCATAGATCTGATAGCTACTCACAATCTATCTTGACAAAGCAAATCTCAAAGCCACTCTAACCAAGCTAACAATATCAAGCCAAAACAACTAACTTTCTCCATGAGAGCTCCTCTCCTTTTATAAGATGAAGAGGATAATGTGAGGAGGTTAGGATGATCCCACTAAATCATGAAAGTGAGTAAGATCCAAACCGTTCAGAGACCACCTCACCATAGAATCTTCTCCTTCTAGAAGCATCGACAAGACGCGAGTTTTTCCAACGTACAGGAATTTCCTCACCCTAGCTATAGTGCAGCCTGTAGAAACTCTGTAGCATAGCTAAAGTGCAGCCTACGGAAACTAGGCATTTTTGCACCTTATGTATAGAGTAGCCTGCGGAAATACTCTTTAATACTGGCTTTAAAAAGGAAAATACAACTTCTTCTCTCAATAAAAGTTCTTCTCCCTTCTTTCTTTAGGAATTCAGGCCACTGGCCCCTCTGAAGGAAACAAATAGGTTTACATCATTAACGGTCATAGGGATGACGCAAATAATGTATAACAGAGAGCCCCCCAAAGTATGAAGTT
The DNA here is from genome assembly GCA_010110895.2 of Picea sitchensis. Classification (NCBI taxonomy): domain Eukaryota; kingdom Viridiplantae; phylum Streptophyta; class Pinopsida; order Pinales; family Pinaceae; genus Picea; species Picea sitchensis. The sequence continues at coordinate 100,156 of SNQJ01S0011938.1, forward strand.
AGAACATAGTGATAGATGAAATACTTTGTCGAGTGTGTGTAGGGAACAAAGAATATTCGGTCAGAAACCTGCCAACAAACAAGGAAATACAGTACAATAATATATCATCACTGAGGTAGGCATTCCCATACTCAAAATACAAATGACGCAAAGCATAAATGCCGACATGAAAAGATCCATGTCAAGTAAGATAGGTCATGGCCACCAAACATACACTGTGGATCCATGCCATTATGACTCAAATCTTAGCATAGCCACCAAAAATACACTATGGATCTATGTTTTAAAGACTCAAATTTGAACATTCCCACCAAAAATACACTGTGGATCTATGCAACAATACAAACTAAATATACTCCAACGCAACCTGAATCTGTCAAAAAATATCCAGGGTCTTCATCTCCACCACTCTATAGTATGAATCTAACCATGCGAATACATGTGTTGAAGTCCAACATGGTAGAAACCACTTGATTACCGATCATTAATGAATACCATTAAAAAGTGTGAGTGAAATCACCATTAATTTCAATGACTCCCATGGTACTCTAGTACAGTCCAACGAATGTGAATTAATGAGCTGAAATCGAACACTCGACAAAATCTCTCGATCAGGAGTCAATAATAAAAACCCACTGTCGAAAGCGAGGAAACTTGCCATTAAGGCATGCAAGTTCCAAGGTACCAATTATTTTCTAATTCTAATTCCTAGATAATGAGTTGAAGTCGATAGGAAAAGACTCGTCACAAGAGGGCCTTAATGTATCCCCCATCAATGACATGAAATGGGTAACAGGATTTGAAGTAGATCAGAGTAACAAGTGATTCAGGACTTACTCAGGGATGGTCGATGCAATAGAAGGCTTAAGGACTGTAGAAATGGCCGACACAATATAAGGCTTTCCGGTTTGAACATTTCTTTGAACATATTGACGACACGACAACTGTCTTGGAAATACTGACTCAACAACAAGGATCATAGACCAAAGGGTAATCTTATAAAGGATAATGATCAAGAGACAAGCGTATTTTCCAACCTAAACACAAAGTGAGTGAATGGGTGTCATGTGCAAAGGCGACTCTTCCATAGAATATAGATTTAGATACATTTCTTTCCCAAATTTTCCCCCACCATTTCTAGCAAGTACCTCTTTATTTTTACACAATCTTGAGGAGGATAACATATTCTTGTATATGTAAGCTCATCCTTCAGACAAGTCCCTTGAAGTATGTTTAACGAACCCTAAGAAGGAATGTTTTGGTTCCATATAGGTCTTTCGATGTTTGTTTTACGAGTCCAAAGAAAGAAAACTCAGGTTTTTTTCATGTTTAGAGAGTCTGAAAAACACTTAAAGAAAACTCCAAAATGTCATTTTTCGTAAAGTAGTCCGATGAGACCAAAAAATAGATAAATTATCGCTCAATAGACGTGTTTTCTAATACTTTAACAAGCATGAAAAGAACAATATCGCTCGGCAATCTTTTCATGTTTAAAGAGTCTGAAAAGAGCTTAAAGGGAACTCCAGGGGGTTCCTTTTTCATAAAGTCTTTTATGAGGCTGAAAAAGTGATAAAAGTCTACTCGATTACATTCTCATTGATTTACGAGCACGATAAAGAACAAATACTAAGCTCGAGATTGTTTTTAGTTTTACACAAGATTAAAACAAAACAAAACTATTCTTGAGATAGATTTTATTTTTTACACAAGCTTAAAACTAGCCAAAATTATGATCCAGCCAATTTCTATCGAAGGTTCATGTTGGGATTCTCCCATATTGCATGGGCCCTCAACCAAATAACCAAAGGTGGTGGTAAGGAAATATTTTTGTGGGTCATGTCCCAACAAAAAGTATTTGATGATATGAAGTAGTTCTTGTTCTTTGCCCCAGTGCTCTCATTACCTGACCTGCAACAATGTTATCGGGCTAATTGTTAAGTGAGAACACAAATCAATCCCCCTAGCTTCACTACGAAACTAGAACAAAACAAGACAATAAACTACTATGTCCTTAGCTTTCAATTATCAAATGAGAAATGGATCTAGAACATGCCTTTTAAATATTGAAGATCCGACTTAGCCAATGCAATCCAAGCTTCATCATGAGGTTTATGAGAAATATATATAAATAATCACAAGCCAACGAAGACAAGAATAACAGAGTCTGTTTGATATGAAACTATGTACGTGATCAAGGAATCATACAATATGGACAAATAACATTCATATAGGAAATAAAAGTATATATGTATTAAAGAATGTGGAAGAAAGATACAACCAGATGCCTTGATGTTGTTAGGTTCCTTCCAATAGTTCCTTGCTTCCCACACACTTCTACTCCATGTATTCTGAGATCATAGATCTGATATCTACTCACAATATATCTTGACAAAGCAAAGCTCAAAGCCACTCTAACCAAGCTAACAATCTCAAGCCAAAACAACTAACTTTCTCCATGAGAGCTCCTCTCCTTTTATAATTTGAAGAGGATAAGGTGAGGAGGTTAGGATGATCCCACTAAATCATGAAAGTGGTGAGATCCAAACCGTTCAGAGGCCACCTCACCATAGAAACTTCTCCTTCTAGAAGCATCGAGAAGACGCTTGTTTTTTCCACGTACAGGAATTTCCGCACCCTAGCTATAGTATAGCCTGCAGAAACTATGCACCCTAGCTATAGTGCATCCTGCGGAAACTTGGCATTTCCACACCATATGTATAGATAAGCATGTGGAAATCCTCTTTAATAGATCTTTTACAAAGGAAAACACAACTTCTTCTCTCAGTAAAAGTTATTCTCCCTTCTTTCTTCAGGAATTCAGGACACTGACCCCTCTGAAAGCAACAAATAGGTTTACATCATTAACGGTCATAGGGATTACAAAAAATAATGTGTAACAAACAACCCTTTGATATCGAGACAAATGCTTTAGACTAAGTTGTGGGCACATTCATCACTCAACACGACCACCACGTGGCCTATCATAGTGAGACACTGCCATATTCCATCTGTAAGTACCCTACTTATGACAAAGAAATGTACTACAATGTGAAAACCTACCACCAATGGAGACATTGCATTCTCGGGAAGGAGATAGTCATCCACACTGATCATAAACAACTGCAGTTCATGCAAACATAAGGAAAATCGCAGAATGACAACCATAAAAAGTGGTCCACATATTTGCAGTAGTTCCACCTCAACATCAAGTATAAAACACGAATTACCAACAAGGTCATTGATTTCCTTACCCAACCTCCAATAGCAGAACTCACCACAATGATCGATTCTTATGTCCATGACACCTCCGGATGACCCTACCTCTATGAGACATATCCTGACTTTGCCAACACCCACTAGATGTTGGGTGCAAACATAGTTGTCACCAATTTCCATCTTCAATATGGGTTATTATGCCATATGGGCCATATATTCATTCCATCAAGTGAGCGAGTGATCCGAAAAGGATCCAGAGAAGACCAAGGACAAATCAGAACTTGCAAAAGCAACTCAGGAAGCTCAGAATGGCCTTAGCAGATAGAGAAAGGGAAAAACTTTTAACTCCTTAAAACTTAGTGAAAGTGGCATGATCGCGAAGAGCACGTCACAATATTTCCAACAACGCAAATGGCTCATCAAGCGGAGTTACAAATCGAAATATATCCGCGATCAAAATTTGGTCAACCTAGCCCAGTCAGTAGGGGATGAGTCAGCATCCCTACTGCTGACTTCATCATCAGTATGAATGACATCAACATCTGTACAGTATCATTCTGACATCATCATGGTGATGTGGCAACACCAGAGGATGCCATGTGTCACTCATTTTTGGATTTTTCGAGTCGACCTGTGGACGAATGAAAAAGCACCACATGGTAGTTTGTACATCCACGTGGCAGACTATACGGTGACATGGCAGGATGACGTGGTAGGTTGATATGGAAACTAATATGGTAGACCGTACATTGATGTGGAAGGTGATTGTACATTTGGTTGATGTGGCCCAATGGTTTGTTTCCATGTGGCCCAGTCATGGGTTTCCACGTGGTAGTGGGAAAATGCCCAATGAGGGCCCGAGAATGAAATTCCAAAAATAAAATAATGGTGAATCCGCCAAATTTAGCAAAACCCCTCTAGATCTGGAAGCCCAATGGATATATCTAAACTACCTCCAAGTTGGAAAAATCACCATATACAATTATATATATAAGTTATAACAAACACCCAAAAGGGGAGGCCAACAAGATCGACCTCGGGACCTCCCCCATTATTTAACTATAGCTCCACTAACCAATAGGCCAAACGACCCCATCGGTTACAACGCATGTAGCTTTTATTTAAATTTTGAATCCTCCAGTGCACGGAGAGCAGGCACGCGATGGTACAGCCAGGCATGATTTACGAGGCATTTTTGGGAATTAATTTCAGGTTGTAGGAAACTGAGACAAAATTTCTCTTGGGCCTGGGAGTGCCAGAGTCGGATTGAGGTGTGGAGACAATAATTTTTGGGTAATTCGACAACACAAATTAAATGATGCTTTTTGTTTCTGATATGAGTAAAGCTTCTACATCTTAATTCCATAATGAGGTATACTTATTTATTTTTCCAAATTCTTTTGCTGAGTCAATAAAATGGCCTACCCATTTGAGAGAAGGACCCAGAGACGTACTCCACCAGCGACGAAATCCATTATCAAGTTTTGTGTTCAAATTTGATGCTTATGTATCTTCATTATTGAGATTTTCCTTCTTTAATGGTGCACTTTAATTTATGCTCATTCAATACAATTCTTTATAAGTCACTTCGATGAAAAGATCTCGGATCATGTTGGTTTCAGAGAAGTCATATTTGACGTGAATTGTTGAGTGTGAATGCTTACTAAGGCCAATCATAAACAAGATAAAGTAACTCTTAATACTTTCAATCACGAAGTTGGTCGTGCATCTCAAAGGAATAAAATGGCAGAAGAGGACAAGCATGATGAACATGAGAAAAACTTCCATATGGTATTTTATCTCATGTTAGAGATGATCAAACGAATGTATGAAAACTATGAGAAGAGGATGAAGAAGAAAGGGAAGAAAAAGGAAGCACAAAATGATGATGATGCTTCGGTAAATCAAGGGGTTGAAGGAGACCCTCCTGAGCCTCCATCTTCACCATCAAGTTCTAGTTCTTCTTCCTATGAGAATTCTCATCATTCTCATGATTCTAGCCATAAAGCCTATTTTAAGAAACCATTATTAAAGCTTCATGTAAGATTTGATTTACCAATGTTTAATGGAGATGCTAATCCTGAAAAGCTAGATAATTGGATCTGACAGGTTGAAGTATATTGTCATGCTCAATAGATTGATGAAGAGGAAGTTAAAGTGAAGCTGGATTCTCCTTGGTTGGAAGGCACCGCTCTCGTATGGTGGGAGAGAAAACTTTAGGATAGAAGTAAGTGTGGTAATCTTATTTCCTCATGGTAGGAATTTAAATCAGTGATAAGGAAGCAATTTTATCCATTGGATTATTTACATAAAAAAATGATGGAATGACAAACTTTAAGACAAAGTAAATGTCAAACTGTATAAAGTTTCACAGAAGAATTTAGGAAGAAATCTCTTGCATTAAACATTCATTTGGATTCTTATGAAACTTTAATGAAGTATATTGGTGCACTTCACAATTATATTCGTCGTACTTTGCTATTTTTTAACCCCACCAGTTTTAACGAAGTTTGTCTGCAAGCCACTCACCTTGAGAACAGTGGAAATCCATTTAAGAAGTTTAAAAGGAAGGACAAGAAGAATGGCACAGTAAAGAGATAAGAAGGAAATCCATCTTGCACTCATTGCAAGAAAAGTGGTCATGATGATGAACATTGTTGGAAACTACATCCAAAAAAGAGACTGAAACAGTTCGGTGGAAAGGGGAAGACACAAATTGTTGCTACAGTGAAACACTATATTGGTTCTGATTCAGGAGACGAAGGAAATATCAAAACGGTTGGAGTATAAGGTAAAGATTCCCCTCATGCTAGTTCAAATTCCAATAATGAATCTCATGATGATGAACGAAAGAGGAATGAGTTATTTCATATAATATTTGTATCTAAACACACTAAGAAAGATTAATTATTTGATCTGGGTTCCCAAGTAAACTTGATATCTTAAGAACTTGTAAAAAATACGGGTCTTGAAATGAAACCACATCCAAAGCCTTATCCTCTTGGTTGGGTATGTGATAAAGAAAAACTTAATGTCACCAAACAATGTAGGCTCATATTTTCTATTGCTTCAAAGTTGATTGATGAAGTGTATTTGGAGGTTGTATCACTTGATATATGTGGCATAGTGTTGGTGAGTCCTTATCTTTATGTTAGAAAAGCAGTCTTCTTTCGTCATGAGAAAAAATACCACCTTACTAAGGGGGGAGTGGAATATATTGTTAGAGCTCACAACATGAGGGTAAACACAACACTTGTTAGTGGAGGACAAATGAAGAGACTCATAAACACAAATAAGAGATATGTACTCATGGTCGTAAGGGAGAGAGATGTCAAATCATCTAACACTTTCCAAGTATGTGATCCTTCTCATAAGAAAGAATTAATTGAAATTGTTTCTAAGTATGATGATATTTTCAAGGAACTAGATGATTACCTCCTAAGTGGAAAATCCAACATGAAATAAATCTTCAGGAGGATTATCCTCTTCGTAATGCGGGCATGTACAAGATGTCAGTTGTAGAGATGACATAGATCAAGAAGCAGGTACAAGGCTTGCTGGATCAAGGGGTCATCAAGCCCAGCTCATCTCCTTGTGGTTCTCTTGATCCAAGTGGATATTGGGGGCCACCCACCTTTTCCAAATGGCTCAAAACAGTTTTCTGGCCATTTTGGCAATTTACTATTTTTAGTAGGTTTTCACTTCCGGGCCGCCATTTTGCGAATTTCTTATCATTTTTAGTAGTTTTTAACTTCCGGGCCATTTGAGGGCCTAAATGAAGTTTTTGAGATCGGAGGTTCTCAATGACATCCAAAGGCATAATTGAGCCCCCAAAATGAATCTCCTTGACGAGGCCCTTCCAACCAGCCATCACACGCCTAAAACGGAGATCGGTGATGCAAAAGTTACTTAATTCTAGTTGATGCACCAACTACCCAAACGGGGCCCACGACTTTTGGCACTTCATCCTGTGGGGTTAGGGTTTTTTGATGTCTAGGACCTTTGGAATTCCTGATTATTGTAAAATGCCTCCAGAGCCTCATTGTAAATCATCTCTCTTGCTTAACGCGCGAGTAGCCGTCACATCTCTTCTCGAGATAAACTGCCACCATTCTAGCCAGCTCCTTTCACTCGATTTTTGCTGTACTTCCTATATTTCTTTTCATTAATAGAAGTTGTGTATTACCGTGATTCCGTTTATGGTTGCATCTATGATATATTTCTGTTACATTACCGATATACAACATATCTCCTGCAATTCTTTATTATATTCCGCCTCATTTCGTACCAAAATAACTGGATCGCGGGTATCGCATCAGTCGCTTCTTGTTCGCTTTTTTCGCATGCCCTCGACGAGGTCCCTATAGAAAGTTAACTGTCTCTCTCGAGAAAATCGCCTCTCGCATTAACTCCAATAAACCCTACACGGCGGAAGAAAAGAAAAATGATGAGCAGACGATCCTATCAGTCAATTGCTTGAGCAAGCTCTCACGCATTTAGGACTAAATGATGGAGAGAATTTTTCCCACATCCTTCAATGTCGATCGAGGCATCAAAGAGATCTTCATCAAGCAACCACTTTGAGGCACCTCAGCCTTTCAAGGCACAGTTAATTTTGATATTCCCGTATTTGAAGGTCAAATAGATGCGATGCCATAGATAAATGAGCAAATCGGCTAGGAAGGTTATTCGTTTCATAATTCTTTTCGTAAAAGGAAAGATCACCTTCGCGACCTTAAGGCCCCCATGTCAAACATTGTGGAAATTACCGAGCGAGTTCCACGTGAGATTCTCAATATATGGGGTCGGTTTACCAACTTTTTGTGGATACTGCAGGAACAAGATTACCCGGTTGGCAACTATGAGGAACAATACATGAGATGGACCACATCAAGAGCAAGAGAGGGGGCCACAGCCCGAGTTTCACTCACACTTTCCATACCTTGCATACTAATATGGGTATTAAAGACTCTGATCCACATTTGGTTCTGAAATACATGGGGCTCTTCACGATACATCCAAACTGAAATGGATTTTTCAGATTCATCACTCGGTACTGTTTATTGATATGTTGTTAAAATCGAGCGCAAATTTAAGCACCGTAAAAATGGGAGTTTGGGTCCGCAAATCCACAACAAACAAAGTATGACAAAGACAACCTAACAAACAAATTAAAACCACCAAGCCACGTGAAAGAAGGGTCACGCGGAAGACAAAGCGACACCGAAAAATGTGTGACTTCAACAAAATCTCTCGGCACAACACCGATGAATGTCGCCAAAACACTATTGGTGGTCGAGATCAAAGACAAGGAGCCAAACCTCGATTCAGACCGATTCCAAATATCGGTAAAGACGTATCATCGACGTAGACCCTAATCGCTATTGTCGCGGATCGCAAATAATTCAAGGTAAGAACCAATAGATCTTAAGAGGGGAGGCCTTTTCATTCACAGATGTGGGTGAAGGGACCCGCCTATTTTATTGATAGCGAGTTTAAGAACTCCTCATCTCAGCCAGGAGGTCATCAAACAAATAGATTGTCAATAAATACACCACACCCGCGAACCATTACAAGATTGGTGGTTTCTAAGGACGAGATTCGTGTTAGCCAGCAAGTCGCATTTTCATAATGGCACCAACCCTTCGCATGAGGTATTATGTGATGTTTCCCCATCGGATGTTCAGGATGCTCCTCTTGGGCTGCCATATATGTGGAAACACCATGCTATCTATGATTCTCGACCTCGTAGTGTCATTATTACTCAGTCATCTCTAGGATACCAAAGGTAGTGTTCCAAATCCACGCTTCCCCACCTAAAAAAGGTCGCAAGGTAGTATCTCATACTGAAAATTCATCTTCCACAATCTGTTCAAAGGGTGAACAGTATGGATACCGCAGCCACCACAGCTTCGCCAAAGCACCTTCTATCCAACGTATGTGCTCCATTGAAGGTTGAAGAAAAGCATGAAGATTCCTTCATTACCATCTAAAATAGCCGTGATCAAGTTGTGCTGTCCAAACCTTCCACCACGTGTTCAGACATTTCCACAAACTAAACAGTGTGACTTTTCTAGCAAGACAAGCAGCTCACCAAGATGATTCAACAATGTTTTTCCCTCTCCCCTGTGAACTCAACACACAATGGAGACCATTGATTCCTAAGGAGGGAGGATTGATCCGTGGATCGGGGGTTACCCACCTTTCCAAATGGGTCACCCAGCTCGCCATTTGGAAATTCTACTATTTTAAAGTGTTTTCAATACCTCCGCTATTTTGAGGCCTAAATGAAGTTTTCTTTTTAGAGATTGAGGTTCTCAATGATATCGTGGAAGGAATGATTGAACCCCCAAATGAATCTCCCCTGACGAAGGTTCTTTCCAACGAAGCCATCATTACACGCCTAAAACGGAGATCGATGCAAAGTTACGACTCGGGAAGTTGATGCAACTTCAACCTACCTAAACGGGGCCCACATGACTTTGGCGCTTCATCTCCTAGGTTAGGTTTTTGGATGTCTATGAATTTGGGTGGTACTTCTTATTGTAAAAGGCCTTTAGATACAAATTGTAACCATCTTCTTGCTAACGCGGTAGCCACATCTCTTCTCGCAGATAAGCCGCCACCATTCTAGCGAAGTTTTCACTCGTATTTTTTACAGTCAGACATTTCTTTCATTAATAGAAATCGCGGATTACCGTGATTCTCGGTGTTTATGGTTGCATCTTGATATACTTGTTACATTATTGGATATATGTGATATCTCGGTGCATTTATTTATTATATTCTCCGCTCTCATTTCTCGCGGCCGAAAATAATCCGGATCGCTGGTATCGTGAGCAGTCCTTTCTTGTTCATTTTTTTCAAGCATGTCCTCGGCGAGGTCCGAGTATAGAGTTGGGTCTCAGATTGTCTCTCTTGAGGAAAATCTCTCACACCCAAGAAACCCCTCAATGGCGGAAGAAAAAAACGATGGAGCGTAATTTTATCCTATCACTGCTGTTTGAGCAAGCTCTCAATGCCGATAGAGTGGACCTAAAATGATGGAGAATTTTTCCCATATCCTTCAATGCCTATCGATAACATGTGTGTATTCATCAAGATACCACTTTGGAGGCACTCGCCTTTCAAGGTACAAGTTAATTTTTGATATTCCCAGATTTTGAAGGTCAGCGATGCGATGGGTCAGATAAATGGTTAAATCTCGCTAGAAGGTTATTCTGCTCATAATTTTTTTGACAAGAAAAAGATCACCTTCGCGACTCCTTAAGGCTCTCCCTCTATGTCAAACATTGGTGGGAAACCATCTGTAGCTCCACAGAGGATTCTTGAATATATGGGGCCTAGCCCACTTAAATTTTTAGATGCGGTAAAGGAACAATACTACTCCCCGTTGGAAACTATGAGGAACAATACATGAGATGGACCACATTGCGGCAAGAGAGGCCAAGTGCCCGAGTTCACCAATACCTTCCATACCTTATGACTAAGATAGGTATCAAAGACTCCCAACTCCATATTTGGTTCTGAAATAACAGTGGGGTCTACGTCAATAATGTGATGTTATCCAAACCGAATGGATTTTCAGGACATCCCATCACTGTGCTGCTCTATCGACAGCGTTGTTAAATCGAAAGCGTAAATTTAAGCACTGTGAATCAAATGGGAGTTTAATCATAGCACAACAATTAAAAGTATGACAAAGACAAATTCCACAAATAGTCTCTCCAAAACCAGTCCAAGACACTGGTAAAGAAGGGTCACGGAAGACAAAGAAGGACATCAGAAAATGGTGCTGATTTCCACAAAATACCCTCGCACAACACCGATAAATGTCACTTAAAATAGTCATTTGTGTCGATCATCCGGGATTTCGTGGACCGATTCAAAATACCGGGTAAAAGACAGATCATCGACACAACCCTTAACGCTATTTTCATGACCCCAATAATTCAACCGTAAGAACCAATAGATCCGCAATAGTGCGTTTTTCATTCATAGATGTGGGGTGAAGGGGACCCCACCGCATTTTATTGTTGATAGCGGAAGCCGAAGAACCCTCATCTCAGCAGAGGTCATCAAACATTGGGATTGCCGACAACACCACACCCAAGAACCATACAACATTGGGTGGTTTTGCCAGACCTAGACTGCGGAAAGTTAGTTAGTTGTGGCTCCATTGTCACACGACATCCAACCCTTCAAGGATGAGGTATTATGTTTTTTTTTTTTTTTTTTTTTTTTTTTTTTTTTTTTTTTTTGGCCAACCATATATGTGGAAGACTCATATATATCTATGAGTCTCTAATCAGAGTGTCATTATTACTCGGGGGTCATCTCTACGATACTAGAGGTAGTTCCAACTACTGCTCCCACTAAACAAGTTGCTGCAAGGCAGTATCTCATACTAGAAAATTCATCTTTCCACAATCTGTTCAAAGGTGAATGTATGATATCGGCAAAATTACCACAGCCAAGCCAGCACCTCTCTATCCAACGTATGGTGTCGACAAGGTTAAAAGAAAGCATGAAGATTCCTTCAAGACAATGTCATCTAAAATACGACTGTTAAAAGGTCCAAACCTTCCACCACGTGTTCGCGATGATTTCCACAACTAAGCAAATAAGTGGGACTTCTCCAAAGAAGACAAGCAAATCCCACCAAGATTTCAACAAATGCTTTTCTCTATCCCCTGGGAACTCAACGAATGGAGACCATTTCTTCCTAAGGAGGGAGGATTTATCCAGGTGGGAATCGGGCCACTCACCTTTCCAAATGGTCAAAACAGTCAGCCATTTTGGAAATTTACTATTTTAGCAGTTCTTTTCACTGGGGCCATTTTGAGGGGCTCAAATGAAGGTTTTTCAAAATAAATTTTCTCAATGATAGTTGAAGGAATAATTGAGCCCCCAAAATGAATCTCCTCAAGATACCTTTCCAACGAAAGCTATCACACGCCTAAAACGAAGATCGTGATGCAAAAGTTATTTACCCCGGAAGCTGATGCACCAACTTACCCCAAACGGGGCCCATATGACTTTTGCATATCATCTCCTAGGGTTAGGTTTCTCGGATGTCTAGGACTTGCATTCCTGGATTATTGTAAAAAGGCCTCCAGAGCCTCATTGTAACCATCTTCTGCTTTAATGCGAGAAGCGGTCACATCTCTTCAGAGTTAAGCCGCCACCATTCTCTCCTGAAGTGAGTCTTTCTCACTCAGATTTTTATAGTTCTCAGATTTCTTTCATTAATAGAAATCGTGTATTATTGTATCTCTGTGTTTATGGTTGCATCTCTGATATATTTCTGTTACATTACTGGATATACGCGATATCTCTGTGCATTTCTTTATTATATCTCCGCTCTCATTTCGTGCCGAAAATAATCCGAATCATCTCTGATCATGATGGTTCCAAAGAAAGATGGCACATGGCGAATGTGCATCGATTATGGGGCCTTATATAAAATCATGGTGAAAAATTGATACCCTCTTCCTGGTATAGATGATTTACTTGATCAGTTAAAGAATGTTGTTTATTTCACTAAGTTGGATTTGTGCATTGGATACCATCAGATTAGGGTTGCAGAACAAGATGCATGGAAGACTTCCTTTAAAACCAAACAGGGATTGTTTGAGTGGTTAGTTATGTTGTTTGGGCTTTGTAATGCTCCAGCAACCTTCATGCATGTTATGAATGATGTATTTAGGCCTTTTATAGATGCTTTTGTGATTGTATATTTAAACGATATTCTTATATTTAGTGGGACTTGGGATGAACATGTGAGGAATGTAACGCAAGTATTGGATACTTTGCAAAGGGAAAGGTTGTATGTAAAATTTTCCAAATGTGAATTTGGTAAGACTGCACTTGTGTACTTAGGTCACATTGTAGGAGGAGGATAATTAAAAATTGATCCTTCCAATATTGATGTAATTGTAAATTGGCCTGAGCCAAAAAGTGTAAACAAGATACAGAGCTTATTAGGTGTAGTGCAGTATTGGACGAGGTTCATTTCAAACTTCTCCTTTATAGAAGCTCCTTTTCATGCCTTAACCAGTGTGAAGAACAATTTTCAGTGGGGAGGAAAGCAATAAAAATCTTTCGACACTTTGAAGGAAAAGATCAGTATCGCACCAGTATTAGCACTGCCGAACCTTCAACAACCCTTTGAGATCGAGAGAAATGCTAGCGAATACGCCATGGATGTAGTATTGATGAAATATCGTAAGTCTATTTGTTACCACTCTGAAACTTTTAACCAAGATGTTGTTAACTATCCTACATATGATAAAGAGTTGTATGCATTAGTTCAAAGCGTAAAGAAATGGAAGCACTACTTGTTAGGGAAGGAAACAATCATACATATATATCACCAACCCTTACAGTATCTCCAAGCACAAACCAAACTACAACAATATCCACATTACAAATGGATGGGTTTCCTACAACAAATTTCATTTGGTAATCAAGTACAAAAAGGGTACAAGTAACAAGGTAGTTGATATGCTTTCTAGACCTCCTATTGTTGCTTCTATTATTTTGAATAATACTTCTTTATCTCGTGACAGCTATGTGGAACAATATTCCATTGATGAAGATTTTAAAGAAGTATATTAGAAGCTAACCCATGGTGCACAGGTAGAGAACTATTTTCTGCAGGAAAAACTACTCTACCATCTTGGAAAGCTATGTATTCCTACAAGTGACTGAATCCATGTAATACGAGAAGATCACACTTCTCTTGTGTCTGGGCATTTTGGGGTAGGAAAAAATATGGATCATTTTCATAGGTTTTGTTATTGGCCTCAAATGAAATAAATTGTAACTAAATATGTAAATGGGTGTGTGATGTGTTCTACTTGTAAGCCCACTAATAGAAAACTCAGGTTATACTCACCACTACCTGTTCCATCCCATCCATGGGAAAGTATCTCCATGGATTTTCTAGGAGGGTTACCAATAACGAAAAGGGGTCATGACTATTTGTATGTTGTAGTGGATAGGTTCGGCAAGATGTGTATCTTAATGTTGTGAAAAAAGAAGATCATTGCTGAGTAGACTGCTAATCTCTTCTTTCAGTATGTTTGGGTTCAATTTGGGTTACCCACATCCATTATCTTGGATAGAGATACTCGATCCCTTAGGGATTTTTGGACAATATTGCGGAGAATGATGAACACCAAGTTGAAGAGGAGCATCTCTTTCCATCCATAGACCGACGAACATACATAGGTTGTTAATCAGATAGTGGTACTTTTTCTTCGAGGCTACTGCAACAAACATACCAAAGTATGGGATGAAGAAATACCCGATGTACAACATGCTTACAACTGAGCCTTACATTCCTCTACTCAATGTTCTCCTTTTGAGACATGTTTTGGGTACCTACCTAAAGTTCCTTTGGACTTGATGTATGGGAGAGATGTTGATTAAAATGAAGAAAGAAATGAAGACAAATCTCGTAATTTCATCCAGAGGATCCAGCAGGTAAACCAAGCAGTCATGGAACAATTAGAAAAAATTCAAGAACAATATAAAGCTCGACATGACAAACATAGGGTTGATCATCAGTTCTATGTTGGAGACAAGCTATGGATTCATATCAGCAAGGAAATATTAAAGGGTGAAGGAAAGAAACGCAATCCCATTCGTTATGGACCCTTCACTATTTTGGAGAAAAATGGTACCAATGCTTTTCGTCTAGATCTTCCACCTTATATGCATATTTACTCAATTGTAAATTTAGAGAACTTGAAATTGTTTAGCCTCCCATGATCATGGATCAGGATGAGGAAGTTTAAATACCTTCAGTTGATGAGTTTTCTCCTGAGTACTTGGATGAGTTAAAGAAAGATATCATCATGGATAGAAGGACGAGTACTTCATATAGGGGTGATGTTGATTATCTTTGAGTAGGCTTAAAGGGCATATATCCAAGAAAAGAAAAGTGGATTGAGAAGGACAAGGTGAAGGAACTCTTCCCTCACTTATTTTTTGATTGATGAAAGATTTTGGTGGTCCAAAAAGCTCTCAGTGGGAAGGCATGATCCAAAAAGGATCCAGAGAAGACTAAGGACAACTCAGAACTCACAAAAGCAACTCAGGAAGCTCAGAATGGCCTCACTAGATAGAGAAAGGGAAAAAATCAAAAGTCCTCAAAACTCATTGAAAGTGACACCATCATGAAGAGTGCATTGCAAGCTTTCCAATGGTGTAAACAAGTCGTCAAACAAAGTTACAGATCAAAAAATATTCGTGGTCAAATTTTGGTCAACCTAGCCCAATCAGCAGGGGGTGAGTCAACTTTCGTACTATTGACGTCAACATCGGTACCTCCCTCATTATTAGGCCTTAACTATATCTCTTCCAACCAATAGGAAAAACGGCCCCATTGGTTACAACGCTAGCATATTTCATTTAAATTTTGAATTTTCCAGTGCACAGAGAGCAGGCGTGTGACAGTATGGTCGAGCATGGTTTACGAGGAATTTTTGGGAATTAATTTCAGGGTGTAGGGCACAAAAAACGAGACACAATTTCTCTTGGGCCTAGGAGTGCCAGAGTCAGATTGAGGCACGAAGATAGTCATTTTTGGGTAATTTGACACCACTAATTCAATGGTGTTGTCTATTTTTTGATCTGAGAAAAGATTCTGCAGCTTAATTCTAGAATGATGTATACTTATGTATTTTTCAAAATTCTTTTGCTGAGTTAATAAAAAGGCCTACCCATTTGAGAGCAGGACCTAGAGACGTAGTCCACTAGGGATGAACTCCGTTATCAATTTTTGTGTTCATATTTGATGCTTATGTATCTTCATTATTGATCTTTTCCTCTTTAATGGTGCACTTTAATTTATGCTCATTTAATACAATTATTTATAAGTCACTTCGATGAAAAGATCCTAGATTAGTGAGTGAAGCTGATTTGGGAAGTGAACTACAGTTGGGTGGTAGGACACTTCAGCATGGAAATGATAGTGGTAGTGTTGCAACAAAATTTCTATTGGCTGAAACTGTGACATAATGGAAACAAGTATATCCGGTCCTACACTACTTGTGTTATTGGAAAATCGACCATTAAGAAACAATGCCTATACACTCCTCTGCATACTCCTGATAGGCCTTGGGAATCCATCTCAATGGACTACATGTCGGGCCTTCCATCCACCAAGTGAGGAAATGGATATGTTTTTGTAGTTCTTGATCGCTTTTCCAAGATGGCGATTTTGGCCGCCTACAAGAAGAGCATCACAGTGGAGGCCACTACCAAGCTCTTGTTTGAACGAGTGTGGGTACACTTTTGGATCCCACAAACCATTATCTCAGATCAGGATAGTTGGTTCCTCATCACATTCTGGTCAATCTGCTGGTCACTACTAGACAACAAGCTCACCAAGTCCACTTCCTTCCACCCCCAAAAGGATGGCCAAACCAAGGTTGTAAACCGAATGATCGTGCTGCACATGTAAAATTCCAAGCACCCATACACTTGGGATGATATTATTCCCTATGTTAAGCACAACTACAACAGAGCCATACATATCTCAATCAGACACAACCCCTTTCAGGTGGGGTTGGTACTTCAACCATTAGGTCCCATCGATGTTGCACTACTTTTTTTGGCCACCTAGGACGACTCATTGCATGCTCCAACTGGAGCTTAAAAATCCACTTGGTTCATTGAGCGGATCCAACACATCTTCCAATAGGTTCAGAATATTTTACAGAAGTCTAATGCCAAGTACAAGTAGTGCCATGATCAACATCGGCTGGCACACCAGTTTCAGGTGGGAGACAAAGTTTGGTTTCACTTGTAGAAAGAACACCTTACAAGGCCTCATCGAAAGATTCATCCAATCAATTATGGACCCTACACCATCACCAAGGTTGTGGGTAACGATTATTTTGAGCTCAACCTTCCCCCATTCCTTGGCTTGCACCCAGTATTCAATGTGGACCTCCTTCGGCCTTATTTTCCACCATTATTGGACACCTCGTAGATAACATAATAGTTGAAATCAACAAAGATCAAACCTAAAAACATGGAATAAGAATCCACTGATCAGATTGTGGACACACAAGTCAAGGACACTCGCCAGCAGAGGATCCATCTTTATTAGTTTGCCAAAGCAGGGAAGATCCTTAACCAGGGAAAGTGGCTCACCCGGGGCCAAATTCAGGAAAACTTTCCTCATCTAATGGGGGAAATCAACGCAATGGAGACCATTTCTTCCTAAGGGGGGATAATTTATCCAGGAGGATCTCGGTGGCCACCCACCTTGTCCAATTGTCTCAAAACTATTTTTTGGCAACTTACTATTTTAGCAGTTTTTCGGTTCCTAAACTTTTGGGGCCATTTTGTGGGCCTAAATGATGTTTTTTCACTATCAGGAACCTAAAATATATCCAAAGTCTCTCATTGATCCCCCTAAATGAAGCTCCTTGTCAATACCTTTCCAACGAGCTATCATGTGACCTAAATGGAGATCGTGTGCAAAATTTATGACCCCGAGAAGTTAATGTACTAACTTACCCCAACGGGGCCCACATGACTTTTGGCGCTTCATCTACTAGGGTTAGGTTTTTGGATGTCTAGGATTTTGGCATTCAAGTTTATTGTAAAAAGGCCTTTAGAAACTCATTGTACTCATATTCTTGTGAATGAGTGTAGCTGTCACATCTCTTCTTAGAGATAAGTTGCCCCCATTCTAGCAAGATTTTTTTCAGTCTACATTTTACAATTTTCAACATATTTATTATTTAATAGAAGCCAAGTTTTATTGTATCTCTATTATTGTTCACTGTGTTTCTATGTTAATATTATAAATCTAAGGTTTCATTTCATTCCACTCATAAATCTGGATCACTCATGTATCCCTTTCTCTAATATACAATCCCTTAAGTGATCCATCATTTTCCAAGTCTTCCTTAGTTAGGAAGTTTAAAAATACTTATAGAGTCTTATACCCAAGGTGTCCCTATGGATTTATCTAACATAGCATGACACATTTGTTGTGGTAAATTTCTCCCTATGGATAGGTGAAACCCCCCTTCGATCAATACCCGTCTTTGGTCTAGAAAAAATGAAAACAAGTCATGAACTACTTTACTCCTAGACCTATTTCAACAATTAGAATAACAAGAGAGAGATGGGTGACTTACCTTTTTACATCAATTTTCCTCACTACTCCAGCCTTTGATATTGATGTCCAAGCTCCTAGATGCAAGAAAATTCCTACAAAGAACAAACAAAACCTCCTTCTTCCACACTATATTGTTAAACAAAAATATATCTATCTATGATGAATTAAAAAAAATAGACATGCATATATTGAATGCATATACATGAGAATGATAAGACAAGTTATGTATAAATGGAAATAAAATAACAATGAATAGCTTACAATATCAATCTTGAATTTGCAACAGCTCCTCCAATCTTTCCTTTCCAGCCCCTTGGATCTCACACAATCATAAGTATGATGCTCTTAATTCACCTCCCTTTCACTCAAGCACAACCTTCATTATATAGGCTTGGAAGCATCACAACCATGGGATATTTTTTGGAAGAGGATGTGATAAAAAGAGGATTTGGGTTAATTAACAAGATTTTCCTTGCCCTTTATAGGAGATAGCTCAAACCAATCCATTATCCAAATGATAACTCTCGGAAACCACCTCACAAAAAATGGCATGATGGTTGAAACAACTTCATCGTCCCTCCATAACTATGCACATGGAGATGAACAAGAGATTATCGCTCCCTAAGACACTCTGGGGGAGCAATGATCAGGGTTTTAGCCTTTATTGTATATGGGAAGGGGGGCGCTGAAGCTCAATTAAGTCCAAAATGTGAAGAAAAAATGTAGTATTTCGACCTCCAACTAATAGATTTCCTCTTTAATATGTCTAGGGAGTATGGCATACTTTTTCTCATGGCGATGAAGTTTTGACACTTAAGTGCAACACTGGGTAATGTGTGAAACTTAGGTGTATAACAGATGTGACACTTAAGTGATACATTTGGTGGTGCGACACTCATGACACTTAGGTGCGACATTTGGTAGTGCGACACTTAGGTGTGACATTTAGTAGTGCAACACTTAGGTGTGTAACAACATCTCAACAACGATCAAGGCATATCATAGGGCTATAATGTCACTACAGTAGCATTATCTACATGATTTTGAGCTTCAAAAACCATCATCTATCCTTTCTGTATAGATCCATCATCTCACCTATATCACATACATATAGTTACCATGATGTTTCGTTATAACAATTTTTATAAGTAATCTTTTGTTTCAAACATGTTTCATACTGAAATAATATATCACATGAGATTCTTTTCATAATGTTTGTATATTATATGTGGTAGAACCCAATGTTCATTGTGGACTTATACTTATTTCCATATCCAATACCATTATATATACAATCTAAACTTTCAATCAACCAAACAACTATGAGTATTTACGCATATATTTCTTTCATTGCAACATTTACAACAACCCTAGAAATGATCTCAGAATTATAACACACTAATAATTCAATCACCTCACATGAATTGAAATGAAACTATAATTCATTATATGTGCATTACAACCATGCCTCCACTCAATACATAAAACATATTTCATATTTTGACCTTGTACAGTTAATTACTTCAAACAATTTCTTAATAAAAATAGAAAAGATACAATGGCACACACACACACATTACATGGGATTTTTACCCTGGAAACCCAAATCGAGAAAACCAACAACCTATTTAGAGTCACACCTCTAATATTTTATTCATCATATTTATTTATTGTTTACAATACGATATGTATAGGATCCCGCGACATCCAAAATCCCTAATCCATTGACCCATATTAGTGAAAAACCCTAATTCCTTAATCAAAACTAGAAAACCATCGGAAAAAACCATGTGTCGAAAAACTGCAAAAAATGGACACAAAAGAATCGCCATGTTTTTCTTCAAGAGATACCACCCCCGAACCCCCCCCTTTCTCCCATATCAGTGTATAGTACATGGGATCAATTTTGTAAATAATATAACACATAACCAACATTCTTCCACTTCTTGTTTTCTTTGCATACAATGGGTTACAAGGTTACATAGTCAATAATCCAAGGTACCAATGCCCATAGATCCTCTACACCAAGAGAACTCCTTAGTGCTCATAGATTTTGTTAATGAATCTGTAACTTTATCCAAAGTTTCCAACTTCATCAACAACCCCTTCTTATCTTCAACCATGTCTCTCGCAAAGTGATATTGAACATCAATAGTATTTGTCTTTGAATGATATGTTGGGTTATTCACCAAGAAGATTGCACTCTGACTATAACAATATATCCTTAAATCTTGTTGTACCAACCTAATACCTGAACACAATTTATGTAACCATATTTATTCCTTTCTTGCAGAGTGGCTACCATGTATTCAACTTATGTAGTTGAGAGTGCCATTACAGACCATATTTTTCTCATCCAAATGATTGTTCCTCCAAACATATTAAACACATACACACTTATAGATCTTATATTGTAATACCCATAGAAAGAACCACAATTGTAAATGTACAAAGAGACTAGTGAACCAGGATGTTTTGGGATGGAGTTCCTTTTTATTTATGTTTTGAGGTTGAAGTGCTTGTGTGGTTATTAGGATGGAGATCCTAGATACTAAAGCCTTGTGAGCCTATCATTGTAATATGTATTCACACTTGGTTTATTAATACAAATACATCATTGTTGCAGTCCAACCAAACAAAATGAGTTTGGGGGTATAGAAATCTATGGGAGGGAAAGGGGGATAAGAGTCTAGGAAGAGGGGCTAAGATAATGGGGCTTAAACCAAGGGAAATATTATATTAATATTTCCTAAAGTCTAAATTTATGTGATATCTTATCCTAAGTTATTAGGATGGGGAACTTATCAACAAGTGGGGAAAGGTAGTTCCCAATATGACAAATGTCAAGTCGAGAACACACATACTTAAAGTAGGAACTTAGTACATTTATCATTCTTCTCTCATTATTCTTGCATTCACTTTGGTCAACCATAATCTCATTTCCATCACCATTTATATATGTACTTGGGATCTTTTGAGAGTTGTCGGTAACAAGTAAACCTAGATCATTTGAGTTGAAGAAGGAAGTTGACAGGCCCATATGCATTTTGAAGAAATGGGTTGTGAGGCCCATGTGAATTTTTGAAGAAGTGGGTTGTCAAGCTTGTGAGAATTATCTCTAGGTGAGAGAACTATTGGAAATTGGTTTCATGTGTGTTGGGAAATAACTACAGAGCTTTGACACTTTATTTTTGGCCTGTTGTTGAAGCCCTATAAGGGAAGTTGGAAAATCGAAAGAATGTTGAGCTGAGAAGGGGTACACTTCTTAGGGTGGGATAGTCCATGGGAAATGAGAGGTTATAGTAGTTGGAACCTTGACCTGAGATTATTTATATGTGATAGACCTTAGTCTGGCTTAGGAAGGCTTCTTGGTGGAGTTTCTAGCCTCATCTCAAGGGTGACATGTTGTTGAGAATTTATGAGCAATAGAGTCTATGGCTGGTAGGAAAGTCTAAGGTCTACACGTAATTGGTGAATTATTAAAAATACAAGTGTTATTTTATCTGTGTTTTCATGGTATTTACTTTAGGAATACTTATATAAAGTTTGTATGTTTTACTATACTTGTTTATACATGAATTGTATGTTGTTTGCATTGCATAATTGTTTCATATGCAGAGAATGTTTTTAAAAAAGTGGTATCAGAGCTAAGAATAGAGGTAATAAGACTCATCTCAGTGGATGGGTACATTACAAAGTGGTATCAGAGAAACAAGTTCAATACTAAGCCTACATGGGCCAGTTAGCAAAATGTTGAAGATAAAATTGTTGAAATTTAATTTCAGAGTATGTCTGCAAATTGTTTGACAAAAGGATTCCTCTGAAATTGGGGAAGAATTCATGGAGAATTTAAAAAAATTTAGCTAGGGATTATAAATCCCCAAATTTTAATTGTATTCGAAGCAAATTTGGGCCTATAGTTGGATGAGTTTCAAATTATAGAGGTAGTCATGGCGGAATCAGTAATAATCCCCAATTTATGAACAGAATTGAAGAAAATTTATTCCCATAACTGTTAAGAGACCATGCACAGGGATAATTGGTTGTTGTGTAGGTTTATTTAATCATTTTTGGGCCTATAATTGGCCAAATTTCATATTTAGAGAGCTTCAATGACGATCGAGGAAATAAATTGGGAAATTGGGAAAATGCCCCAATTTCTAAAGTGGAATTCATGGAGAAATAAGCATAGAGGTGTCAAGTTTTAAGTGAAATAGTCAAATTGACATGAACAGGGCCAAAATTGGTTCTAGAAAGCTTAATTTTAGAAGTTCCATGGCAGCCTGTGCCAAAATTTAAAATTATGCCTTTTGGAAAATTGGAAAAAATTCGGTATTTTTTCATATAGTGACATTAACATGACGTGGAGGCCATGTGTCAACTAAAGTGGAAGAAGGGTTATGTGTACATCCACGGTGGTAGTTACAAAATGGCCAGTGTAGTAGGTTGCAGGTGATGTGGAGTTGCAGTGGTAGGGCGCCTGCCTATCCTGCGAAACCTTGACTCCAGACCTGCGATGAGATTTCAAGAATTGACTAAGTAAAATAATGTATTGGTCGAAGAAAGAGGATCGGGGTATTGTGTGGAGGAAGCATGAAATTATTTCTACCCATGGTGGAGTTTACAAATTTGACTAAGTATCAAGACATCACAGAGCATGGTGAGATCTTAAGAATTGTCTAAATATCAAGACATCGCAGAGTGCGGTGAGATATCAAAAATTGACCAAATGTAAAGACGTCGAGGAGCATGGTGAATGATATGAATGTTTCTTAGTATGAACAATCGGTTGGATGGAAAGAGTTGTGGATATAAACAAGTGAATTGTGAAAAATCCTAAGACTTGTGGTGAAATGCTTGAAAAAGTTTCTAAGTATGGGTGAGAAATGAAGGTGGTAGAATTTGGGGGTGCATTTCATAGGTTGCGTAAAAGTAACAAGAATAGAGAATGGGTTATGAAGCCATGAAAAACTTAAGAAATTTCTAAGTATGGGTGAAATGTTTTGATGGTTGAGATTTAATCAGAGTTTATATTGGATGATTTTTTAGTATCGGGGTCATGTCGAGTGTTATGATGGCTAGAAACAATAGACCGATGGTCAAGATTAAATCTAAAGGAATGATCAGATGATCGTTGAGCATTGAAGCTATGTTGCATGTCCCAATAGATATCCTTTATTAGATGATATTCTTTTCCTTCCCTTTCCATCAATACATTTTTTCTCAAGACTCGGAATTGAGCAAGAGAACAGTCTTTGGAAAGGTCTCTGACATAGGAGTCCATGTATTCACCCATAAATATAAATGGGATAGTAAAAAAAACAAATCCACAAGAAATCAGAACTGATATTTCTAGTGCATTTAAAGGGTAGAATGGTGCATAAAATGATATGTTTGTTAAATTATCGTGGTCTAACAAATCCTATTGAATGCAAACTTTGCATAACTAAGGGAACATATAGAACCAAGAATAATTCAACAGAGAGATCAGAGACTAGAGGCATGGAAGATGCACATGGAACTTACAACTATGAATATGAAGTTAGGGGTTTGAGTGTGAGAATGGGTGGTGTAGGGATATAATCCAATGAGAATGAAGAAGGAAAAGAGGAAAGCATAAATTTGGTGGAGACTATTAATATCCTGCAAAGGTATGTGCAAATCTATCAAGCTAATAATGAGAGGCTTATGAAGGATAAGGAGTAGAAAGATGGATTCAACATAAAGATGTTGCAGAGCTTGGCTAAAATAGAAAAGAAAATGGATAAGGAGATAGAATCAATCAAGTCCAAGATTCGTAGATATCCTTCCATAAGGGAAGAATCTAGAAGTGCGGGTAGATATCATCATTACTCAACAAGGAACTCAACTAGAAGGGAATACAACAATCCAAGTATATCTCATGTCAAAAAGAATAGGAGGAGGTATAGGGTGGGTGAGCTACAAGGAGAAATGAATAAGATTAAACCTCCAACCTTTAATGGTGATCACAAGAAAGATGAATATGCAGAGACTTGGTTGTTGGGGATGATAAAGTATTGTTAGTTACATAATTACTCCTCATAGGAAGAAGGAAGAATTTCCATTTACTAGTTGAAGGGAAAAGTATCAATGTGGTGGGACCAATGCTTACAAGTACAACACATTGTAGAGAAGAAACTCACTTGGAGGAAGTTCAAGAAGTAATTTTAGAAGAAATGATTGACCAAGCATTATTATGATAGGAAGATGAAGGAGTTCTTCGAACTCAAGCTTGCGATTATGACCATGGACGAGTATGAAAGGATATTTTTAGAATTGTTGGATTATGTTGACTTTATCAAAGATGAACAGGTCAAGATTCAAATGTTCTTGAGTGGTATGACATCAATATTCAATGAAAATATACAGTATGATGATCCCAAGATGTTGTATGAAGTAATAAGGGGGGCCAAGTGTCTCTATGATCAAATTAGAGTAATACCAAACTTCCAAAAGGCTTAAGAAGACAAGAAGAAGGGTAATATGGAGTAGAGGAAGATTGGGAACAAGTCACCATTATTCATAAATAATTCTTAGAGGAAACTAGATCCAAATGAGCCCAGAATGACAGAAACATTGGGAAAAGGAAAAGGCGATAGCCGATTAAATGTTGGGGTTGCAAGGGAGATCAAATGTACAGAGATTTCCCTCATAGAGGTGAAAAAATGAAGATTGTTCACAATGTACATCAAGATGATATAGTTGAGGACATGGGAAAAATCATGCCAAGGATCTATGTAGCCCTCGACAACAAGTAAGCCAAATTTTAGTCTCACATTATTGAAGTGCACGGTAATATCAATTATTAACCTATTTCTATTTTAATTGATTCAAGTGATAACCATAGTTATATAGATCCTAAGGTGGTGGAAATATTTCATTTGCAAAGAAGTAAGATTAGGAAATCTTGGTTGGTTCAGTTAGCTACAGGAGATAAAAGAATAATTAATGAGATGGTTAAGGAATGTCCAATGGACATGAATGGACTGAGCACAAGGGAATATTTGAATATCATACCTTTGGGTTCATATGAATTCCTAATTGGTATGGATTTGTTGGAAAATCATCATGCTATTATAGACTATTATAAAAAATCATTTATTTTCTTGGATGAGGAAGGGAACTTAAGGATATTTCAAGGTATTCCAAGGGAAGTAACCATCAGAGAAATTTCAGGCTTGTAGATGAAG
Organism: Picea sitchensis; assembly: GCA_010110895.2. Lineage (NCBI taxonomy): Eukaryota > Viridiplantae > Streptophyta > Pinopsida > Pinales > Pinaceae > Picea > Picea sitchensis. The sequence goes on from SNQJ01S0011938.1 coordinate 125,731, forward strand.
AAAAGCTTCAGGAAAGGTTTCCAAATATTTGTAGTGCATATGGAAGAGACACCTAAGGGTAAAGTACCAAATATTGAATATTATTCAGGTAAAGTACCAAATATTGAATATTATTCATTCTTGAAATAATTTGAGTATGTATTTAGAGAAATACAGAGGTTTCCACCGAAGAGAGATACATATTTCTCCATCAATTTGATGCCTAGATATTCCCTAGTATATAAGACTCCTTACAGGACGGGCATGCCAGAGCTGAAGGAATTACAAATGTAGCTTGAGGAGATTCTAAAGAAGGGGTATATACACCATGGGGTCTCCACTCAATGAACCTATGACATATCACCTTCGTTCATGGGATATTAAAGAATACCCCTAATTTCACTAGATATCGATAAATACGTCCCCAAATCCTTTTATTTAACCCTCTTCCCAATACATTTTTCCAATACAAAAGACCCAATTTTTATTAGATATCCCTTATTTTTAGCAAATACCATTTTTTATACCCCCCAATACCTATAAACTCCATGGTACTTCTAGGGAACTAACCTCCATAACCCCTCACGTAGGTAGAATAATATATTTTCCATGTAATAAAGGCCAATATTAATAAGGCCTGGTAATAAGGAATAATAAGTCAAGTGTAAGAAGACCTAATAGAAGCTTTCGCTTCTAGAAGATATTCCTCTAGATTTTTCTTTGGTAGACATATTTAGTATAAATAGGAGTCGAGGGTATGAGAAGTTTTGTCTTGAGAATTATTGTAACAGAGCATTTCTCTACAGGAGGTTTCCCCCTCGAAGAAGCAAGTGAATGTTGTTTCATATCAATAAAGGTATTATTTTGGTGTTGTGGTTTCATCTATTGTGTTGTTCCACTGTTATTATCTGCAATATTTCTATTTTCATCTATTATAATAGATCTGGTACCTTACAAGCGGTATCAGAGCACTTTCCTTGGAAAAAAATTGTGGTTTATTTTTTTCAGGGTAGAAATGTATTTAGGCGTCTTAAAGATACAGAGATTTGTCGTTCAACAAATAAATTCACAGTTGGGGAAGCATACATGTAGGAACTACAAGTGGTACTTAAGTGGACATTGTTGGCCACCATTGTAACCCATGTTGGTACCCCTTTGAGTGGTATCGCATCAAAAAAAATCTATATATGGTTCAACCTAGATATCCTAAATCCCTCCGTAGATAAACCGATCAGTGACCTGACTGTTATAGTGCCACCGAGAAAAGAACTAGGGAAGATACTCTCTAGTACCTGGGTAGTCGGGTAGTAAGGTTAAGGGCATGGTCTAACCTCCTTAGTTGGTTCCCTAAGATATTGGGTTGAGTACTACTGTTGGACCCCACACGTATATCAAAGAGCTATAATACAGGGAAAACCCTTGTCTGTAGAAACCATGAATACCCTAAAACTTGGGATGGAAACATAATAGACAAGATCTGTTTTCGTGCAACCTTACCTCCTACATTTTGGTTTCAAAATTACTACACATTTATTCCTGTTAAGAATTTGGGCATGTCTACACTACAATATTCTTCAGCTCGAAGTATAACTCCGCAGGAGTAAAAACAAAAGTTTGGATGATGTTGGCACCATTATTTGAGCCCTATCCCATTGGATTCCTCTCTTCGCCCTGATCAAAAACATACCTATCATTTTTCAACAAAAAAAAATTCCCATTGACCCGAACCCCTTCTGACCCCCTTATTTGGGCCTTACCCCATTGGATTCCCCTCGTCGCCCTGATCATCTAAATACATGTTAGCACCGTCATTTTTTCAGTTAGAGTCAGTCCTAAATGAGTCATGGTTCAGGCATCGAAGCGTGTGAGGTTAGGTACTGAACAATGAATGGGTTAAAGTTAGAAAGTGGTGGGTCTATCCCTTGGAGTCAGGAAGGGGCGTCATAATTGAACATGTGTGAATTGTAAAGGTCCTTTTCCCAAAAGGTTGGGTCCTGTCAGAAAGAGGGAATTTNTTCAGAAAGGTTAAGAAATCATGTCGCTCATTTTACGTATACATTGCAGCTCTTATCATCTCTACTTTGCACACTTCAAAGTGTACCCATCGTGCGATTGTGCTATGCAAATATTCATCCAGCTTCAAAACTTCTCGTCACCATGGATTCAACGTCCTCTGTCATGATTCCATCCCTCACCCATTCAATTATAAATACCAGTCACCCTATGTGTTTCTCTTTTACCATATGAGCTTGTGCATTGTCTGTGATCTTTCCTACAAGTCCTCGGTATTTCTCTCTGGGAAGGTTGATTTCCATCAGCTATGTTGTGAACCTATTCATTCAAGATTGTTGTGTCTCCTTCATCTTCATTCATGGTTTGAAACCTATTGGAATTGGTCGTGAGATAGTCTATCGGGCGATAGTTCTTCTCGCAATCATCCTTTTCTTCCTCAGAGTCTTTTTCGTTCGCTTTGAATTATTTTCTACGTTCGATTTCCATGGCTTTCCACTAGGGTCGCAACATATTGCCTCCACACCTGAATTTTTTGTCGTGATTCCCTACTTCGACGAACCTACTATTATCATTTATCACAATGTTGACCTATTTTTTCACCTAGAGTCTTCATAGCACCTGGAGGTCGCGCAATAAAATCCTAGAGATATTTTTGCTTATCGCGCAAAACTTTCGCCATTGCCACTCCGACAGGTATCTGCAAAGTATATCATTCTCCACTCACCTCGTGAAGAGGGTGTCATATTTCATTACCGTGCATGCGAAACAAATACATGTTTGCATCATGACAACATCCCAAGACATAAGGAAGAAGGCACAAAGTGGCAGAGTTGTGAGGCTCGAACCTCGGGACTTGGAGTTAATCAACGAAGATATGAAAGTCTGGCATATTTTGAACAAGTTGGATGTATGTGATATTGAGAGAAAATCCAAGGATACAACATGAAACTGGCTGAACAATTCACTCTCAGATTTAATGGGTTCCACGCGATCATTGCGAGAATCACATTCCAAGTGACAGAGAAAACTCTGTCATCTGCGATGGAGATACCTCTTCGTATTGAAATGTGGTCTAAAGGCATGACTTTAGACGTATTATGCTATGAAGAACTCATCAAGACAAACTTCCTGAACGGGAAAATTGGAGTAGGCATTCCGAGTCGGTATCTATGGGAGCCTTTTCAGAAGCTCCTAAAGGTGATTAGAAGGTATTTCAGCTATGAAAGAAGGTCTGGTGATTAGAAGGTATTTCAGCTATGAAAGAAGGTCTGAAAGAGCCTTTAAACTTTCCTTTCTTCTTGCACCAAAGCCTAGGGGGAATGACAGACAACATCCAGGCCAAAGCAGACCAGCCAAGGAAGAACTTATTCTATATCTCATTAATCAAGTTGTTGTTATTTGAGGAATTGAGATGGCTAGGAAAAGACTGGGACTCATTTATGTTTTCACCTGACATACCCAGGGACCCCAAAGGAGACTTACCTCTACCCATGGGGGAAACAACATCTCGCAGTGCAGAGGAAAGAATAGAGAGGGTTGTAGGAAAAGGAAATATAATAGAAGGCTCGTCATCCCAACAACCAGTACCCCAGAAAAGAGGCAGGACAAGGTTGATCAAGAAGCCCGAGGAGACCCAAGCTCCAAATGAACCCCACACCCAATCGGTTGCTGATAAGTTACTCGTGCGCATTTTTTGGCTAGAATCTATTAGAAGGTTCAAGCCAGGGAATCAGTGAAAGATAGAGAATACCAGGCACAAAAAACATGGAGGTTCAGGAGCCGTCACAATAGTTGAATCAAGCACATCTCGCTATTATCTAGTTGTATCAAGAGAACAGAGAATTGAGAAAGCAACTAGTGGAAAATACAGTCAGAACAACAACATCGCATATCTGAGAAGGGAATGTGAATTGGCTCAAGAAATAGCTCATAGAAGCGCAAGACGTGATCATTCAGCTGCGTGAGGAACAAAGGATGTCAGAGGAGAGAATTGTGGAGCACTTCAAGGAATGTGGACCGGCCATAAAAAATGTTTGCGCAACTCTTTCCAATGCTCAAACAAATCTAAAGGAGAATGCAATCTTGGAGAGACAAGTAAGAATCTAAAAAGACGAAACTGGTCTCTCAGGAAAACACTCAGAGTATTGAGATTGCAGGTGGGACCAGAGGCATGATTGACATGATCTCATTTTGTCTTTTTGAACCTGACACAAAAATTTTCCCCCCTCGTTCCTTGTCTCCTTCTGAGGAACAATAAGTCTAACGGGTACCAACGTGGTGGATATTTGTTACGCAAATATTGTAAGCCCACTCGTCGAGAAGGAAAAGTGTAGGTGAAACACATGAAATTTTTTAGGGAGATGTGTGGTCCCTCAACCATCGTCGCCACCTGGAGAACACGAGCAATATCCCACAATCATCCACCATACCAACTCGCTAGATGCATACTACAGCCAGTGATCGTGTGACAACTACCAGAGCCTATTACACTAGGTGGAAGAATTCTCACAATGTGCTCAATCATTCGGGTAACTACTCGAAGGAGAAATGTCAATGCATCACCTCCTAATGATTGAATCTTACTGATGACCAAATGATCATGATAAAGGCATCGGTTATGACATGATTGTGTGCAGTTGGGTTTCCATTTTTAGTAAGTTATATTCAAAGGTTCATCTGGCAGGGAATAACTGGAACCGAAATTATAGGAGTAATACTTTGGAGAATGATAGCCCAAGGGGAACAATTTTCTCTATATATTCTATATTTTCAATGTAAGTCGGGTTGGTTGGCAAAGTAGTGTAGACAGTATTCTATCGAATGTAATTTTTGAAACTGAATGAAATATAATGCAGAAGTTTTGAGGCTTTGACGAAAATATTCTAATGGTGGTGGTTTGATGTATTTTGATCTCTTTTATGTATGTGCTTCCTATTTTTCGGTATATTCATTTATTTACTCTCTTTAAATTAGAACGTTTAATAAGTCTAGAATTCATTGCATGGTGCTTTAGACTTCATGATTTAAACTCCTATGTTTTCTTCTAATCAATTTAGAATTCATCTTCAATGGTTCTCTGAGCTTCTTTATGTACTTTTTATTTTTCCACACATGACGACATTTGAACTGAAATACCATTGCCTGCTTAGCCTTTATCCTCTCAAAGTTTCTTTTACCGAGCCATTTATTTCTCTCTCTTTCTGTAATTTGAATCCATGGCCTAAGGTTATGTATTTCCTTGCCAGTGACACCAGAAAAATTTCACAAACGCAAAAAACCTAGCCGGCAATTCAAAGTCATATATGTTAGAGACTAAGTCTCAGAGAGAGCCCTCTCTAGGTCATAAAGGCTAGTTTCTGGTCTTAAAGTGGGTCTGTAGGTTACCTTTGTTACTTTTTTAATCAACCAAACAAATTTACAAAGTGTTAACATCTTGGCGTCGTTTTGGGGGATGAAATTGAATAAAACTTTCCTTGGGAGAACGACTAAAGATGTAGTTTTGACCCCTAAGGGTAACAGTGGCTCAGACGTCTATATTGGTTGAAACCTTTTTACCCCGACAACTACAGTAAATAAGACCAGTAGCATAGAATAGTAAGAATCAAAAATCTTGGCTCCAAAGAAAGTTTATACGAGAGACAAACCTGATCCAAAACCTATAGCGCCCATGTCTGATCCCAAATAAATTCTGCGTAAAGCAAAGGAACAGATACCCGACCCATTCTATTACCTGGACAAGAACTTATCTTTACCCAAGGATGGAGTACAAAGCATCGATGACCTTAACTTCGATACATTGTTTGAGAAAACTCTGTTCAAATCTAAATTAGAATCCTACTTGGATGAAATAGTCTTCGACCAGAAGAGGTTCCAATATGTAATACTGAATAAACCCATGTGCACTTCTATAATCCCCACCCAGACCATCTAGCCAGTTCAAAAACCTTCTAGATTTATGGCCGTGTTGGCAGCCACCAATTCTGTCAATTTTATCATGATTAAAATTATTCACAAAGAGATAAAATCCTTTCTGTAGCTGCCTCCTCCTTACTTTTATAAACATTTATGTCCTTTTGGCTTCAAGGCGATTTATTGTGCTAACTTATTTTATGAGTTCTTTGTTTTAGATTTCATTTGTTTTGTTTAAATTTCATGACTGTACGCATGAAATTCAAACGAAAACATCACTTGGGTAATCATTCTACAACTTGTGTTTTTCTTCTTTTGTTTTACCAAAGAGATTACACTTTAAAGGAACCTATATGTTGCTAAGTTTTAAGTTTTATAAACTCATTGATAAATCCAATGCCACAATTTTTTATGTATGATGGGGAATATGACTTGATCATTTATATGGTTGATTGTTTGGTTTTAATTTTTGAAATGCATGAATGGGCAAAACCTTAGTCGATTAACAATGGATATGTTCTCTTTTCTCTATCGTTCATATTGCTTTCATGTCACTTGGTACAAGTATGATGTACCCTCGAATACACCTCATCCTGGTGTCTTGTACATTTAATGACCCTTATTCATTATTAGAATTGGCATTTGATAGTCTTTATTATCTGTAATGGCTCATAGGTTTGCGCGTCCTTTTATTTTCTGTCACTCCAAGTTTAAATCACCAAACATGGTAATCGCCCAGGTTCGTAGGTATCGTGTCGTTTCATTTTTCACAGACCTCACCTTATTATTCGTCTACTAGAAGATGAAGCCTCCCTCGCGTGGTGTCTATTGTGTCTGTTTGATAGTAACCATGGCCCCTGTGGTTCGAATTGAGCCTAATGGATGTCAGGCCCTTCTTGCCCACGACGATGCCATAAATGATTTGAAGCCTCACGGTTGGGATATCTTCATTCAGAAATTTGAAGGTTACAACCTTGCGGTCACACAGGCCTTTGCTCAAATGTTTGATGGGTTTAGAGCCAAATTTGGGGGTGTGCAATTAGAGGTCACAGAGGACTCTGTAGCCCAGGCAACAGGATTGCCAAGGGAAGGTGAGAAATGGTTCAAAAATTCTAAACTGGAGGACATACCTTGGAGGATGTTCACGGTCTCTTGGAAATCCACATGTTTCCCTAAAGGTATTCCTATTTCCCTACTGAAACCTCGATGGCAGGACCTTATTTTGATTATGAAACAGTTTATAATATGTGAGGGTAGGCATGGTTTGGTATTTTTATACCACATCCGACTGTTAATGTTGTTCCTAGGGTTTAAACTAAACATGCCCTTCTATTTGTTGATGATCCTATATAAAATGTCAAAACGTTATAAGAGACAGAGCTTGAACCCTCTGTCAAGCCTCTTTTAGAGTTATCATGAGATCACCAGATCTTTTATAGTTATCTTTCTGTTGATATATTCTAATTCCAACACATCAAACACTTCTTGGAATTTATTCTAGGAGTATTAGCACTGTTATGTCATAGGTTTCCCTCACATGCAGAGAGGTTAGGAGCTTGAATTGCATAGAAAGATAAACTCATTTTAGTCGATTAGTTACAGGCTAGTTTGATGATTATTTAGTTAAATTATTTATTAATGAAATAAGGATAGCATGAATTAGATTTTGATTGTTTATGTATTCTTATTTCAATTATATTTTCTTAGTATTCATTAGTTTTAGATTTTTAGACATTTAAAAGAAAAACAAAAAATGTGTGTGCTTTCTTTATCTCTTTATAAACACTTTTAAGAACACCCATTTCGCAAGATGACAAGTAAATCTTCCAAGCTGTATATAAATTGTTTATAATCATATGCACATATTTATGTTTTATTTGAACACTTGTAACTAGTAAACTTATACTCTTAGTATCATAGCTCTTAGATTAGTTTCTTTTCTTTTATTAGTTTTAGGACTTTAGTTGGCCAACTGAGCCATTAAACCTATCGGGTCATTTCATTCCAAATGGCTTGGGTTAATTAGACAACCCCGGTCCAGATTTGACCTTCCAGTTGACTATGTGTCACTTGCGCCCGTCAACAAATGGCGCTATAAGGAGGGATGGAATAAATTGATGGCACGTGGAGGTCGCAAGACCCCTCCAAACAATCTCTCTTCTGTCGTGACATGGAGTCTCTCTGACACAAACTTTACACTTGAAACAACAACTACCTCAAACAATAAACCTGATATTCCTAGTGAACCAATGATACCACTCCCTCAAGGGATTGACATCCAGGAAATTGTCCACCAGTCACTTATAAGAAATCAAAGTGCCTTATCCCGTATTAGACAACCTAGTAGACAACTCAATCAACCCCTTGACTTTACAAATCTTCCAAAACAACTTCAAAGAATTGTTCTGCCTAGAAACATGGTAGGGACTGAAAATACTACCAAACCTGCTGAAATCATTTTCCCTAGTACCGAAGGATCTGGTATTCCATCGTCCCCACCTGGTTCTTCTCCAACTTCTTCAGGAGGTGAATCCTCGGACGAAGGAAATTCTTCATCTGAACCAGATCAACCATCAACTCCACCCACTCCCATGGAAAACCAAAATAATCATGCTAGACCTTGGCTCGATCAATATGTCATGGATGTACCTTGACCCCAACACCCACTACCTAAACATCCAGAGAAATGGATGCCCAAATTTGATCCAGATTCGAAGAAATCCGCTGAGGATCACATCAAGAAATTTATGTTGGTCATTAGACTCTGGAGTGTTGAGCACGAAGATGTAGTGTGTAGATTATTTCCTTATACTTTTGAGGGAAATTCCTCCACCTGGTATTTCGCTCAATAGCCCCAGACCATCGTCTCTTGGGACAAGTTCAAAACTTGCTTTCTAGACAAATTCGAAGATGATAAATCCTCGAAAATCTTGGTTATGGAACTCTCTAGCTTAAAAATGAACCCTAAAGAAAAAGTGAAGGACTTTAACCAAAGGTTTCTAACGTTAAAGAACAAAATCCATGTAGATTCAATGCCTGCAGAAAGCTTAATTGTTGCATATTATACTAAGGCCCTGCATAATAACATAGCCATATGGGTTAAAAGGTCCAAAAAGAACACGTTTTTAGAGCCCTTTGAGGAGGCAGGTCAAATTGAGAAATATGTATTGAGCTTAAAATATAATCTTAGTAGCGAAGCTGAAACAACTTCATCCTCAAAGAAGAAAATAGAAATTCTCACTAGGCCTCCTCAAACAAAAAATCAACAAGAAACTTTAGACTTGGAGAGCTTGCAAAAAGATTTCCAGAAATTGTCCAATCAAGTCGTTGACCTGAAAATATTAGCTGAGGAGGAATCTACAAGTAAAGGGAGTTTCAAACCTCCTTTTAGAAAACCTTTCCCTCCAAACCAGCCAAACCCGACCACAGAAGGTCTCAATTTCAAAAATTTATAGTATGCTTTGCAAACGATATTGGAAGCTCATGACAATTTTGTTTTTGTTCCTCCTGATAAATCTGATGATACAGTTGAGGAAGAGGTACCAGAAGAGGACTCATCACCTCCCCTTTTTGGGCACTTGTCGGACAGTATTTTTCAAGAGAATTTTGAAATTGTCCACCCCTACGACACTAGGAGTAAAACAAAAAAAATCTCGCACCAGAAGCAAGTAAAAATGTGTTTCCAAAACAAAAAAAGAAAACTGAAACTAGACAAAACTTAGCTTCCCCCATTTTAGAGTATGATTTAATCGAAGATATGAAAAAACTAAGGGCAAATATTTAAGTTTTTGAACTGTTGAAATTTCCTCTTATTTTGCAGAAAATGCTTCAAAGCATCGTTGAAAACAATAAAAAGAATGATGTTAGTAGAAAAAAATCAGCATAAATTGATTCAAATGCAGCTAAAAATGTCCCAACTAAACAGACATCCACACACCAAGACAAAAGGGACTTAGCAGAAAAACCTGTAGCAAACCTAGATAAAACTGTTTCAAGGACAACAATAAAAAATCAGCAGAATTATGTTGTTTTCACACGGAAAAATGTCCCCCCTTTTTTATTAACTTTTGAAATTTTAATAGGAATGTACATAATTGTATGGTTGACTCTGATGCATCATCAAATGTGATGCCTCTGTCTATATGCCAGAAAATTAATGAAGACGTAAAACCTTCGGATCTTAAAATTATTCAGCTAGATCGAACGAATGTTAAGGTGATCGGTGAGATTAAGAATGTGTTAATTTGATTATCATCCAATCCTAAAGTTCATCATATAATTGATATTATCGTTGTTGAAATTCCTAAAGTTTATGGTCTATTTTTAAGCAAAGATTGGTCAAAACAGCTGCACAGATATTTTGCTACAGACTGGTCTCACTTGTGGTTAATTGAAAATGGATAACCCAAGAAAATTAGAATAAATAGAGAACATTATCTTAAGCATACCATGATAGATCTGAACGATCTGAATGAGCCTTTCGTTACCTCCACAAATTCGATTGAAACAGGGAATGAATAACTTTTTTGGTAACTTCATGACCGAAATTTCCTTTATCACTGATCTAGGACAACAATCTGAAGTTACATCCTATACTCAAACACCAGCTTTGTCGAATACACCAAGTACTTCTAATGATGAATAGATCTGGTCCCTATATTTTGATGGATTCCAAATCCTGAGAAGGAGAAGTTGTTAGTTGTGTGTTCATCAATCCTATAGGTAATAAAACTTTTATTGCTTGTCGATTAGAGTTTGAATATACTAACAACATAGCCGAGTACGAAGCACTTCTGCAAGGACTTAGAAAAGCATTGGACATGGATGTGCAAAATTTGGTAGTTTTTGGTGATTCAAAAATAGTAGTTAAACAGGTAAGGAATGCAATACATTGTTTGTCTATACATCTAAAGAGTTACCAAACCGAGGTATGGATTTTAATGAATACATTTTTAGCATTTAATATAAATTATATTCCTAGAATGAGTAATTCATAAGTTTATTTACTATCCAATGTTGCTTCTAAATTATTGTCCATTGAAGGTCTTTCTCCTAATGCATTTTCAATCGAATTGTTGTTCAGGTCATCGATTCTGGATAACATCACAAATTGGAGAGTATTTGATGATGACTAGAAGATCATCAACTTTCTGCATATGGAAGACACCTTCCAGGGTGCAGTCATTGATGAAGGCACTCACGATGAGAATCTTCGAGAATTCATGGTAATATCTGATCCTCGATCTCCTAAATCAACATATGAGCTGGTAAACTCTATCCCCAAATCTGTTGCGAGATTAGAGAAATTTTATGACTTGCATGACAAGTTTAGAGGGGTAGTCAATTGCAAAACTAACAGTTCCTCTTTGATCTATGAAACTGTTAATTTAGGAACAAGAGATAATCCTCAAAATATTAATCTGGGAAAGGGATGTTCCGAGCAAGAAAAATTTGTTTTCATAAAATTATTTAAAGAATTTAAAGACATATTTAATTGGACGTACGATGACCTGAAAACTTTAGATCCAAACATCATACAACATGTAATCCCTATGAAACCCCAGACTTAGCCTTTTCAACAAAAAATGAGGAAAACACATCCTAAATTGGAACCTACTGTTAAAAAGGAAATGAATAAATTACTAACTGCAAAGATGATTTTTCCGGTTAGGCATACCCAATGGGTATCTAACTTAGTCCCTGTAAGGAAGAAAAGTGGTGAAATTCGACTCTGTGTCGATTTTCGAAACCTAAATCGAACGTCTAATAAATATAAATACCATGTTCCCCCAATGGAAAAAATTCTACAACAGGTGTCTGGTTCCGAAAGACTATCTTTGTTAGACGATTTTTTGGGATACAACCAGGTCCTTATGTCTCCTTTGAACCAGCTTAAAACCACCTTTCGTACCCCATGGGGCACTTACGCCTATAGGAAAATGCCTTTTGGGTTGATAAATTTCAGTGCCACTTTCGAGAGAGCAATGGATATTGCTTTCTGTGGACTCATTAACAAGTCAGTTGTGGTCTATCTTGATGATGTCACTGTCTTTTCTAAAAACAAGAAAGATCATTTATCTCACCTTAGGGCTATCTTGGAAGGATGTCGCAAGTTCGGCATATCTCTCAATATTAAGAAATTGTTCTTTGTAGTAGAGAAAGGCAAACTGCTTGGGTTTATAGTATCCAAGGATGGAATGATTATTGATCCCGAAAGAACCCAAGCCATTGCTAAACTTTCCCCTCCTTCCAAAACATCCATGCAATCCTTTTTGGGCAAGATTAATTTTGTCAGAAGATTTGTCTCGAGTTTCTCAGAAATGGTTAGACCATTACAAAATATAATTAAAAAAGATGTTTTGTACCAATGGGGACCTCAAGAAATTCAGGCTTTTGATTCAATTAGAAAATCAATAATAGAAGCCCCTTCCCTGATGAGTCCTGATTTTTCTCAGGATTTCACTCTTTATACTTTCGCATCTGACAGATCCTATGCTTTTGTGCTTACACATAAAAATGATGAAATCAATGAGATAACCATTTCCTTCATGAGATTTTCTTTTAAAGGAGCAGAACTTAATTTCCCCGCAGTGGATCAGCAGGCTTATGCTGTTTTTAAAGCAATGAAACACTTTCGGTCTTACCCGTTGAAATCTAGAACCAAAGTTATTGTTCCTTACCCCATTGTAAGAAACCTGTTAGTACAAAAAGAGCTAGGTGAGAAAAGGGAAAATTGGATGACATCACTATAGGAATATGACCTTGAAATAACTCCTGCCCAAATTGTTATAGGTCAAGGAATGTGTAAACTATTAGCTAATTCAGTCGAAGAATTAGAAAGTCAAATAAACACATCAATTGTAAATCAACATAACAAAAAACATATCAGTTGTGCACAAGCTACACCCAATTCTTGGTATGAGAACATTATATTTTATTTAACGCATGGATCTACTCCCCGCAATCTTGATCCAAAATACAGAAGAGCACTTGGGCTTAAATCAATGATATATTATATTATTTCAATGAACTTTGATGGTGTTTTTCTGTGTTGTTTAGAAAAGGAGGAGTCTGAAAAAGTGTTGGATGAACTTCATGCTAGTGATGTTGGTGGTCACTTTTGTGGAGATACCACTACCCACAAAGTACTAAAGGTTGGATACTATTGGCCTACCTTGTTTAAATATGCCCATGCATTGTCCCGCAAATGTGTAATCTTCCAAAAGGCCATAGGATGGATGAAAAAGGTGGATTTTTCTTTGCAACCTGTTACTGTAGACGCACCTTTTCAGCAATGGGGCCTAGACATCATAGGACCAATCAATCCCCCTTCTTCGCAACAACACAAGTACATCCTCACAGCAACAAACTATTTTACAATATGTTCTGAAGATTTACCTTTAAAAGTGGTCAACACCAATCAGGTAGTGTCTTTTTTGAACTCCCACATCATCACTTGATTCAGAATTCCTGAATGTCTAGTTTTTTACAACGCCTCTTATTTTTCGTCCCTTGATATGAATGTTTTCAATCTGGAAAAAGGGATTAAAATGAATTATTCTGCCATTTACTACCCTTAAGGGAATGGTCTAGCAGAACCGACAAATAAGAATTTAATCAAGATTATTAAAAGGGCAGTTTCAGAAAACCACAAGAATTGGCACAATGCACTATATAATGCACTTTGGGCTGATAGGGTAACTCCAAAAACTTATGTTGGTAATTCCCCTGTCTTCCTCATCTACGGAAGATAAGTCATCCTCCCCCTGCATATCTTACTTCCTTCTCTGCAATTATCGCAGAAAGTTCAAGAAGAAGAGTGTCCTCCTCTAGAAAACCAGATAAATGCTTTGTTAAAACTAGAAGAGGTAAGAACACAAGCCAAGCAAAAACTTGATCAGCATCAACAAATTTTGAAGAGCTGGTTTGATTCAAATTCCTCTTCTTATAGGAATTTTGATGTTGAGGATTTGGTTCTCAAGTGGGACAAAGCCCACGAGGGTAAGGGAATATACCAAGTTCCAAAACATGTGGCTGGGACCATTTGTAATTTCTAAAAAAATGGGTCCTAGCTCTTTTCATTTGCATAATTTGGAGGGGCGACCAGACATTTTCCTAGTGAATGGACAGGCTCTCAAAAGATATTTCGCTTGATGTTTTCTGATCCACCCTCTTGTAAATATTTTTAATTTTCTTTTCTATTTTTTATTTTGGTTCTTTTCATTTTGCTTAATTTTGATTTGTTTTCTAAAAATGCTTTTGTCTGAATCACCATTCATTTGTTGAAGGGAAATAGAACTCTTATTCATTAGCAGCAGTTGGTAAATTTTCAAGCACTTGAACAGTTAATGTGAAACTCAAATCAATAGAGGGAAGTTTCAGTGTAATCATTGTTTCTGGTTTCTCATTAAAATCACAGGAAGATGTGATTATCCTCAACAAACTTCTAACGTCGCCCCTGTTTTAATGAGGACAACTCAATTGTGCTTTCCCATCCTAGAGATGATTTCTTAACAGAATCCTAATTTTCCAAATCATGATGAAAGTTGTCAGAATAGAAAAATGATTCTTAAATGATCAATCTTTTCATTACCAGATTATGAAATATTCAGTATCACCCCTCTCTCTTGAATATCATGAAGTTATGGAAATTATAAACAAATTTTAGAAAGTTGGAAGCACTGTAAGGTGTGGGAAGTGTTTTTACACCCATCGGGACACTGAACAGGTCTATTTGCAGTAGGTAAATGCACACATGATACCAAGGCAAATTCACCGAGGTACTTAACAGGCCTGTTGGCAGTGAAGCAATGCCGGGTTTAAGAAGATCCTCAGGTATGTCTTTTAATTTGATCAAAATTTATGTTTTTATCATGAATGGATGACTCCTAGATAGGATAGAGGTATTGGAGTGGTTTAAATTATATTTGTAAATGCGTTGAACCTGCATAGAATAAATCTAGCTAGAAAATACCACACACATTTGCAAAGAGAAATGGAGAAAGAAGAAGAAGGAGAGAAAGAATGAAAGAATTCTCATTAACCGTATTCCAGACTCAAAGAGTGAATAATTTACAATAGATATAGGATACATGAGTAAATAATGAGGCATAGTGGTGGTCTAGAGTGATTTGGACACACACCAACAGTTACGGAAGTAAACTACCACCTAGTCTAGTCTCTCAGGCGGTTACGGGAGTGAATTGCCACCTAGTTGAGTTAACTAGTCGATCAGTATTCAGTTAACTGACTGAAACAGTGTGTAGTGAGGAGTAGATCAAGGAATAAATGGTAATGCGCCAATATGGTGATGAAACCAAGTTAAGTGTGCATTAGCATGGTGATGATCCCAATGTTGCATGGTGACAAAACTAATGCAACATCTAAACTCAACTCAACTAGTCAAACTAAATTGTCAACTGAAAGAGAATATTCTCTAGGTGGAATATTCTCCCCTAAAATATAGGATACTGGATAATGACTAATTATGACTAATAAACAAGGAAAAACCTTGGGAAAAATAAATCCTAGGTGTGTGTGAAGCAACTCCAAGACCCTCACTATGGTGAAAATAAAGAATGGGTCCCAGCTATGAGGCCATGTTAGGTACCTAAATACAAAAGATACACTGAAATAAACGAGGAAAGAGGGAAAACCTCATGGGATAGTGGTAAATGCACACATGATACCAAGGCAAATTCACCGAGGTACTTAACAGGCCTGTTGGCAGTGAAGCAATGCCGGGTTTAAGAAGATCCTCAGGTATGTCTTTTAATTTGATCAAAATTTATGTTTTTATCATGAATGGATGACTCCTAGATAGGATAGAGGTATTGGAGTGGTTTAAATTATATTTGTAAATGCGTTGAACCTGCATAGAATAAATCTAGCTAGAAAATACCACACACATTTGCAAAGAGAAATGGAGAAAGAAGAAGAAGGAGAGAAAGAATGAAAGAATTCTCATTAACCGTATTCCAGACTCAAAGAGTGAATAATTTACAATAGATATAGGATACATGAGTAAATATTGAGGCATAGTGGTGGTCTAGAGTGATCTGGACACACACTGGCAGTTACGGGAGTAAACTTCCACCTAGTCTAGTCTCTCAAGCAGTTACGGGAGTGAACTTCCACCTAGCTGAGTTAACTAGTTAATCAGCCTTCAGTTAACTGACTGAAATAGTGTGTAGTGAGGAGTATATCAAGGAATCAAGGGTAATGCGCCAATATGGTGATGAAACCAAGGCAAGTGTGCATTATCATGGTGATTATCCCAATGTTGCAAGGTGACAAAACCAATGCAACATCTAAACTCAACTCAACTAGTCAAACTAAATTATCAACTGAAAGAGAATATTCTCCAGGTGGAATATTCTCCCATAAAATATAGGAGACTGGATAATGACTAATTATGACTAAAAAACAAGGAAAAACCTTGGGAAAAATAAATCCTAGGTGTGTGTGAAGCAACTCCAACAATATCCCTGGCGAGGCTATTGACGCTTGCTGCAGTAGTGGCCATGTCAACGGTATTGAAGTCATCTATATAAACATAGTTGCACCTGTGATCTAAAACAAGATACCAAATTACAATTTTTGGACAGAAATGCATCCAATGCTATGAGTGTGTTATTTTCTGAGTTATTATCAGAATGCTTGATCTGTCATTCACTGTTTCTAAAAATTTATTTCATCTGTGCCCCTCACATAAATTTTCCGGTGATGCAGAGATAACTGCTTCACCCAGTGTGTCCATTGTTGCCAGCCACCAATTCAGTCAATTTTATCATGATTAAAAGTCATCACAAAGAGATAAAATCATTTATGTATCTTCCTCCTCCTTACTTTTACAAACATTTATGTCCTTTTGGATTCAAGGCAATTTATTGGGCTAACTTGTTTTATGAGTTCTTTGTTTTAGATTTCATTTGTTTTGTTTAAATTTCATGACTGTAAGCATGAAATTCAAACGAAAACTTCTCTTGGGCAATCATTCTACAGTCTGTGTTTTTCTTCTTTTATTTTACCAAAGAGATTACACTTTAAAGGAACCCATATGTTGCTAAGTTTTAAGTTTTATAAACTCATTGATTAATCTAATGCCATAATTTTTTAGGTATGATGGTGAATATGACTTGATCGGTTCTATGGTTGATTGTTTGGTTTTAATTTTTGAAATGCATGAATGCGTTGAACCTTAGATTAATAATGGGTATATGCTCTTTTCTCTATCAGTTATATCGCTTTCATGTCACTTGGTACAGGTCTGGTGTACCCACGAATACACCTCATCCTGTTGTCATGTACATTTAATGACCCTTATTCATTATTCGAATTGGAAGTTGATAGTGTTTGGGGTTTAGTCTTCATTATTTGTAATGGTTCATAGGTATGTGCATCCTCTGGTTTTCTGTCACTTCAAGTTTAAATCACCAAAGATGGTAATCACCCAGGTTCGTAGGTATCAGGCCGTTTCAGTTTTCACAGACCTCACCTTATTATTTGTCTACTGGAAGAATACACCTCCCTCGCATGGTGTCTAATATGTATGTTTGACAATAACCATGGCCCCTGTGGTTCAAATCAAACCTAATGGCTTCCATACCCTTCTTGCCCACGACGATGCCATAAATGATTTGCAGGCTCACAAGGGGATATCTTCATCTGAAAATTTGAAGGTTACAATGTTGCGGTCACACAGGACTTTGCTCAAATGTTTTATGGGTTTAGAGCCAAAGTTGGGGATGTGCAATTAGAGGTCACAGAGGAATTTGTAGCCTAGGAAACAGTATTTCCATAGGAAGGCGAGAAATGGTTCAAAAATGCTAAAATGGAGAACGTACCTTGGAGCCTGTTCATGGTCTCTTGGAAATCCACATGCTTCCCTAAAGGTTTTCCTATTACCCAACTGAAACCTCGATGGCATGACCTTATTTTGATTCTGAAATAGTTTATAACATGTGAGGGCAAGTATGGTTTGGTATTTTTATACCACATTCGACTGTTGATGTTGTTCATAGGGTTTAAACTAAACATGCCCTTCTATTTGTTGATGAGCCTATATAAAATATCAAAAAAATATAAGAGACAGAGATTAAACCCTCTGTCAAGCCACTTTCTCCACTGGCTTATAAGGATTCTGTTGGTGTCGCACTTGTCTCAAATTGGGGACACTTGGGAAAGCTTCTTGAGTCAGAACAATTTTTCCCAACCCGAAAGCACAATGAATTCACCTTTAAATGTAAACCCCAATTCTAATAATCCTGTAACCCAGAGTCAATATTTCGATTCACATAATGAATGTGAAATTAATGAACCAGTTTTTGTTTCTTTGCAACCCCCATGGGTAAAAAACCACGATGTATTTTTACACCCAGAAAATCATTAGAAGAGTTAGTGGATGTTTTAAAAGAGAAGGTTTCTTCTGATCATGTTAATTAACCGAATCAGGGTTTTAATGACAAACCTATCTTCAAGAAAAATCGTAAGAGCGAGAAATAGGAAAACTCAGATTTGAATTTTATAAATAAGAGATCTGGTCGATTTATATCTAGGATTCTAAGGAATCAAAAACAAGATCATTTGATCTCAATCTCTATGATCGAGGTCAATGATAATGGTTCTGATGACGAGATCAACAATTTCCTTGCACGAGAAGATATGGACAACCAGTGTCTCGGGAATGAAACTCTTGGTCAAGCTATGCAATATGACTTTGTTTCTACATTACCTCCTTTTCTAAAAGGCCAAAAGGGTTTTCCTGGCATAGGCCAAGATTTGAAAGAAGCCACAGGGAAGCACAAAATACTCATTGTTGAATACATTCCACCTCGACCTGCTATAGAACCGGTACATTGTGACAGTTTTTTGGACTGGGTAGAACGTTATTACAGGGACCTACCATTTTTACAAGAACAATTAAAACATATGGCTTCTCTCAATTCCCTACTTGAACAAGAAAACCAAGAGTTGAAAGCATGTGCAGAACGGGTAAATAAAATACCCAAAAGACCTGGTAATATAATTATCAAAAATGCAACCAACTTCAATGCCATCTTTAATTCAGAACTGTCTGACCCTTCACTGTCTAATTTCTAAATGGTAAAAGTGATTTTTTTTATTTCATTTCATTTTATTCTGTTATGAAAGTCAAAATAGGAAGATTTAGTTTTGATTTTCTTTGTTAATATAAGACTAGCTACATAATCTCACGATTTTGTAGCCAGTCTATTTCTAAATATTAGTTAGCATTATTTTCTGAATATCAATTTTGTTTTTGTTATCTACAAGAAAATGATAATTATGGTGTTATTTACATGGAGAAACCATCTTGGATCATGCGTTGTATAGTTCAGTAGTTGATTTCATTTATTTTGATAAGACTTTGTTATTATGTAGTAAGTTTTGATAAACCAACTCCTATAGGAATGGTTTATTGTTGTACTATTTTTGTAAAACAATCTATTTTTTGGGGATTGCACTCTATCTTGCATGATAAGAGTTTATGAATTCAAAACTAGTTTAAATAGTGATCACTGTTAGTGGTGAAGACAACTTTTGTTGGGATACATTATGGACATGTGATTTGGAGAATTGATATGGAGAAGCTACTCACCATTGGATTTAGACCTGTGTGATGCTTACCCTATTATGTTCTTTTATTGCCTTGATCTTATGAGATATTATTATGTTTGATGCAACTTTAGCCTTGTCATCATATGGTGTTTCATATTGTTAAGTATTTAGATGATGTTTGTAATTTGTTATTGCATTTTACATCTGTGATCAATCTACCATTTGATTATTGTCAATTTATTCTAGATATTAAATGATGGATTATATTAATACTTTGAATTGAGTTTCCCTTCATTCTAAGTTATTGATGATCATGAGATCACCAGATCTTTTACAGTTATCTTTCTGTTGCTATATTCTAATTCCAACACATCAAACACTTCTTGGAATTTATTCTAGGAGTATTAGCATTGTTCTATCATAGGTTTCCCTCAGATGCAGGGAAGTTAGGAGCTTGAATTGCATAGGAAGATAAACTCAATTTAATTGATTAGTTATAGGTTAGTTTGTTGATTATTTAGTTAAATTATTTATTAATGAAATAAGGATAGCATAAATTATCTTTTGAATGTTTATGTATTCTTTTTTCAATTATATTTGCTTAGTATTCATTAGTTTTAGATTTGTATACATTTAAAAGAAAACAAAAAAAAGTATGTTCTTTATTTATCTCTTTATAAACACTTTTAAGAACATCCATTTCGCAAGATGACAAGTAAATATTGCAAGTTGTATATAAATTGTTTATAATCATATGCACATATTTATGTTTTATTTGAACACTTGTAATTAGTAAACTTATACTCTTAGTATCATTGCTCTTAGATTAGTTTATTTTCTTTTATTATTTTTAGAACTTTAGTTGGCCAAAAGAGCCATTAAACTCGTCGGGTCATTTCATTCCAAATGGCTTGGGTTAATTAGATAACACCAGTATGGATTTGATTTTCCAGTTGACTGTGTGTCACTTACGCTTGTCAACAGGCCGCTAGATTCGCCCCTCTGGCCTTACCATCCCAACTACATGATTTGCCCTAGAATTATAATCAGAGGATCAAGTTATATGATGTCGAAGGAAATGCTTATGCCCAAAAGAACTTGGATTGGTTTAACGATTTTGTTGATATGGAAGAGTTCGACCATGAGGATGTGAAAATGAGATTGTTCGCATAGAGCCTCTCAAGGGAGGTTATAAAGTGGTTTAAGTCCCTTCAAGCTGCGAGCATCCCTGATTTTTATTTCTTTATCTCTTTATAAACACTTTTAAGAACATCCATTTCGCAAGATGACAAGTAAATCTTGCAAGTTGTATATAAACTGTTTATAATCATATGCACATATTTATTTTTTATTTGAAAACTTGTAACTAGTAAAATTATACTATTAGTATCATAGCTCTTAGATTAGTTTCTTTTATTTTATTATTTTTAGGACTTTAGTTGGCCAACAGAGCCATTAAACCCGTCGGGTCATTTCGTTCCAAACGGCTTGGGTTAATTAGACAACCCCGGTACGGATTTGACCTTCCAGTTGAGGGTGTGTCACATACGCCCGTCAACAGGCCGCCAGATTCACCCCTCTTTCCTTACTAGCCCAACTACATGATTTTCCCTAGAACTATAATCAGAGGATCAAGCTATATGATGTCGAAGTAAATGCTTCTGCCCAAAAGAACTTGGATTGGTTTAACGATTTTGTTGATCTGGAAGAGTTCGTACATGAGGATGTGAAAATGAGATTGTTCGCATAGAGCCTCTCAGGGGAGGTCATAAAGTGGTTTAAGTCCATTCAAGTTGTGAGAATCCCTGATTTTGTTGCATTTGAAACATCATTTCTTTACAGATGGGGCAACAAAATGAATCCTCTGCAATTACTAACTCAATATAACAATATAAAAAGATCACCAAAGTAAATAGTGCAAGATGTTTTGGCTGGATTCATGAATTTTTATAACTCAATCCCCATAGAACTCAAACTACCTCCTGAAGCTTCTCAACTTCCATACGCTAATTCCTTTGACAACAATTTCGCTTTACTGTTGAGAGAAAGAATATCTAAAAATTTAAGCACTATGATGAGCAATGCAATCGAAGTCGAAGTAAATATGATGGTGTCAGAAAACATCAAACAAAATTTTGAAAGAAATGGGAAGAAGCCCCAAGGAGACGCGCAACCATCTACATCTCGATCGTCGGAAGAAAATTTTTATTTGATGATGAAGACTATGGAGAAGCTTGTGTAAAGGATGTCCATGGAGAACAAGCTCGCCACCAGGGAGAAAAATGATTTCTAGCCCATAAATCAAAACTTTAGAAGGGCTCCAGTCCCGCAGATTAGGAAAATGGACCAAAGAGATCAAGGTGATCAGCAAATAAGACCTCCTTTAAAAAACAAATACGCAAATGAAGAATTTGAGCATATGATCGAAGACCAGATGCATTGTTGTGATGATACAGATACATACATGTTATTAAAAAAGGGAGAACATGATCAATTCATGGATGTGAAAGATGGTTTTATGTTGGAGACTGATCACATGCTGTCTTCGGAAATGAAGGAGTTCAAGAAGGGATATCACAATGAAATCATGAAGTTTCAAAGAAAATACAACCTCAGGAGTAGAAAGACGTCCGTAGAGCCTCCGCAGAAAAATCCCACAAAGGAACCTCAGCGGAATACTCCTTCCTCAAATCAACCAAAGAAAGACAATCCAACAAGGGATGCGACGAAGAAAGTAAAATCAAAGGAAGAATCCTTAAAGAAAGCGTCAGAGGCAAGTAAGGAAATGGGCATCAAAGAGGTAGATAAAGTTGCTCCTCCCTTAAATTTTGAGAACGAAATGGAAAAAAAAAAATCTATGTTCATTTTAATAAGCTAATCAAGAAGGGAGAGTATGGGAATCAGATCATTGGGATGTTAAATATGGAAGAATCTACCGACACCTTGAACGTCCAAGATGACCACCCTGCCATGTTATTTGGTCTGCATGTAGAAGAAACTAGTGATACTGAGGATGTTCCTCCTTTCTATGTCAGTCTCAAAATTCATGACATGACTTTGCATAATGCCATGTTGGATTCGGGCACATCGCATAATCTCATGCCAAAGGTGGTCATGGATTAGTTCGGTTTGGACGTCACTAGACCTTATAAATATATTTTCTCTTTCGACTCAAGAAAGGTGAAATGTTTGTGTTTGATCAAAGATTTGGTCATTTCATTATCTCAAATTTCATCGAAGAATTTGGTCATGGACGTGGTGGTGGCCGACATTCCCCCAAAATTTGGCATGTTTTTATCAAGATCATGGGCCACGAAATTAAAGGGAACCTTGCAGATGGACATGTCTTATGCCACCATATTGGTTTTCGGCCAAGAAAGAATATTGTACAGAGAGGTTTTGCTCAAGTACATGGTGAGTAGCAAAACCCAACAGAACAATCATCCTATCTACTCTGTCGACACCGAAATTGTCTCCTCTATTTTTTACAATGACTTGTGTTTTGAAAGGGGGGAGCCAACAACTGTCATGACTATCGAGGATAAGGTTGTGCGTCGAGCGGATGAATGTGCATATCATAGAAACTACATGGAAAACGAAATGTGGAATATGAGATTCGACGAAGCTATCAGCAAGGAAGGATATGGAGTCGATGTGTGGATAAATCCTCCCAAAGTGGGCTCAAAGCTCTGCTCTTAAAATCTCTCCTTTGATTGTACAAATAGCATGGCCTAGTATGAGACGCTAATTTTGGGTTTGAGAACTTTAAAGTAATTGGGTACTAAGAGGATAGCGATGCATGGAGACTCTGAGCTCATCATAAATCAAGTAAAGGCTATATACCATTCCAAGAACCCCAGACTAAGAGAGTATAGAAATCTAATGATGGACCTCCTTGAAGAGTTCTCAGAGTACAATTTGCCAGTGATCCCCAGGGGGGAAAATAAAATTGTAGACTCCCTGGCCACCTCAGCTTCAATGTTTAAATTCCAATTTTTCCCAATAGGAAGTATGATATTGAATTCAAACACAAGCCCACAATACCCGATAACATAAAATATTGACAAGTGTTTGAAGATGACAAACAGGTGGAGAGGTTCCTCCAAATGAGCGATGATTTCATTAACATGAACATTGAGGATGAGTGTTGTTGTGAAGAGGATGAATAGGCAGTTGTATGTAGTGATGACAACCCCTTTCAAAACTAGATAGTTGGAAGGGATATAGTGCAACTTAAAAACAAAATCATCCCCAAAGGATTGGTTCCATTAGAAAAGTTGTTCGTTGAAAATGATGTAGCCAAAAATACCATAATCACTGTGAATGATGAAGATATCGAGGATTGCAACATTGGGACTCAATAGAATCCTAAGATAATCATATTTTCAAAGACACTCAATCCGGTTATCAAGAAGAGATATATCAACCTCATGAAATATTTCCCTGATGTTTTTGCATGGAGTTATGAAGACTTGAAAGTCTATGAAAATAGAGTAATTCAACACATGATTCCCATCAAGGAAGATAAAAAACCTTTCAAGAAAAAGTTGTGATGGATCAATGCCCTATTGATGTCGATGATTTAAAAGGAGGTAAAGAAACTATTTTATGCCAAAATTATTGTTTCTTTGAGATTTTCAAAGTGGGTGGCCAACCTTGTGCCTGTAAGGAAGAAAAGTGGTGAAATAAGGTTATGCGTGGATTTTCGAAACCTAAATAGAGTGTCCCTCAAATACAACTACCCACTTCCCAAGATGGATTGCATCCTGCAGAAGGTCGTTGGATCTCAAAAAATGTCAATGCTGGATGGTTTTTCTGGTTACAATCAGATCATGGTGCACCCGGATGACCAGAAGAAGACAACCTTTACAACACCGTGGGGTACATTCATGCATGCAAAGATGCCTTTTGGTATTATGAACGCTGGATAGACTTTCCAAAAGGCCATGGATATAGAATTTGTCGAGGAGAAATACAAGTTTATCATGATTTACTTGGATGACATCACGGTGTTTTCTAATTCCGACAAACAACATCTTGAACATTTGAAGAAGGTTTTCCATAAATGCAGGAAGTTTGGCATCTCATTAAATCCAAAGAAATCAAATTTTGGGATGAAATAAGGAAAGTTGTTAGGGAACATCATCTCAAAGGGAGGCATAAAAATAGACCCCAACGGGGTGGAAGGGATTATGAAGATCAACACTCCTAGGAGAAAGAAAGAGGTGCAATATTTCCTGGGAAAGGTGAATTTTCTAAGGAGGTTCATTCCAAATCTAGCCGAGATTATAAATCACATCACGAGTATCCTCAAGAAATGTAATGAGATAAAATGGACCCCTGATGCCAGGAAATAATTTGAAGAAATCAAGTTTGCGTTGACAAACTCTCTTGTGTTAGCCAACCCATATTTCAAAAGGGACTTTATCTTATTTTCCTTCACCTCAAAACACACCATCGCTAGCGTCCTATTACAGAAGGATGAGAATAATTCTGAAAATCCTATAGCTTATTTCAGCAGGACATTGAGAGACTCCCCACTAAATTATGATATCATGGAAAAACAAGTGTATGCCTTGGTGAAGGCCCTCAAGGAATTTAGGACTTATATACTACATTCTCGCGTCATCGCTTATGTGCCTAGCAATTTTGTCAAGGATATCCTGACTCAACCTGATCCTGAGGGGAGAAGGGGTAAATGGATCACAGTCATGCTGGAATATGACCTCAAAATCAAGCCAAAAAATTTGATTAAGGGTCAGGAGTTTGCAAATTGATGGCGCAGTCCAATTGTGATGTTTTGGGAATAAATTTCATTATTTATCTGTCGGAGAATCCACAAGAAGAAGAAGTTTCGCAGGTATCTCAGAAATTCATCAATTCGCCTTGGTACACTAAAATTATTTATGTATTGAGGAATTTGAAAGCTCCTCCGGGGTTGAGAAAAACCAAGGCCATGTTTTTGAAGTTGAAGGCGGCTAAGTTTTTCATCCTAGACAACCCTCTGTATTGGAAGGATCCAGGAGGAATCTTGCTAAATTGTTTGTTGGAAGAAGACACAGAGCGAGCTATCAAGGAGTTCCACAAAGGGGACTGTGGGGGGCATCATTACTGGAAGACTGCCACACACAAAATATTAAGGGAAGGATTCTATTGTCCTAGTATTTTTGCATATGTATACAAGGAAATTTCCAATTTCCATGAATTCCAGATATTCGATGGGAAAAGAAATATGCAACCCCTGTCGTTAAATAATATCTTTGTCGAAGCACCATTTATGCAATGGGGTCTGGATTTATAGGATAAATCCATCTTCCATCCTCAGCTCAGCATAGATGGATACTAACAGCCACGGAATAATTCACCAAATGGATTGAAGCAGTCTCAATAAGGCAAGCTACCGACATAGTTATCATTCAGTTTCTGGAGACCAATATCCTGTCTAGGTTCGGTTTCCCTCTCAATATCATCACGGATAATGCAGCGGATTTCAAGTCCAAGAATATGGAGAAGTTTTATAATGATTACAAAATAACTCTAGGACATTCTACGACTTATTATCCATGGGGTAATGGATTGGAGGAATCATCCAACAAAATTTTAACCAAGATTATTAAAAGGATCCTGCGAGACAACAAGAAGGCCTGGCACAAGAATCTTATCTACGCGATATGGGATGACATAATCACTACAAAAAATTCCATATCCACATTGCATTTCCAAATTGTATATGGCGTGGAGGAATTTTTCCCCACCTCATTGGGATTTCCAGTCAGGAGGTTGTTGCAAGAGAAAGAAGTTGAACCAAACGACGCTCCGAGGAGGATAAACTAATTGGTTCATGTGCAACAAATGAGGGAAAAAGTTTTCAACCCATCACATCTTCACAAGTTTTTAGCAAATGAGGCATGAACGTCAAGGCTTGTAATTAATCAACAAACATCTGAATGTCTAGGCATCTGTTGAACAGGTCGGATGTATGCACTATTGCAAGAAAATCCAAGGATACAATGTGAAACTGGATGAACAGTTCGCTCCCAGATTTAATGAGTTATGCGCGATCATTGTAGGAATCACATTCCATGTGACAGAGGAAACTTTGTCAACCACGACAAAGATCCCTCTCCACGGTGAAAGGTGGTCTAAAGGAATGCCTTTAGATGTATTATGCTATGAAGAATACATCAAGACAAACTACCTAAACAGGAAAATCGAAGCAAGCGTTCTGAGTCGGTGTCTACAAGAGCCTTTTTAGAATCTCCTGAAGGTGATTAGAAAGTATTTCACCTGTGAAATAAATTCTGACAGAGTATACCCACATTGCATTAGGTTTTTTATGCATTTCACACAGTAAAGGCCTTTGAATTTGCCTTTCTTATTTCACCAAATCCTAGGAGGAATGGCAGAGAGCGTCCAGGACGAAGCAGACCAACCAAGGAAGAACTTATTCCATATCTCATTAATCAAGTTGTTGGTAGTCGAGGAATTGAGACGGCTGGGAAAAGACTGGGACTCATTTCTATTTTCAGCTAACATCCCCAGGGACCCCAAAGGAGAGTTCCCTCTACCCATGGGGGAAACAACATCTTGCGGTGTGGGGGAAAGAATAGAGGGGGCTATAAGAAAAGGAAATATAGTATAAGGCTCTTCATCCCAACATCCAGTACCCAGGAAAAGAGGCAGGATGAGGTCGATCAAGAAGCTCAAGGAGTCCCAAGCTCCAAATGAACCACGCACCTAATATGTTGTTGAGAAGTTACTCATGTGCATTTTTTGGCTAGAATAGGTTGAAGGTTCGAGTCAAGGAATCATTGAAAGATGGAGAAGGTCAGGCATGGAAAACATGGAGGTTCAGGAGTCGTCGCAACAACTGAAGCAAGCACAACTCTCTATTTTCGATTTGTACCAAGAGAACAGATAATTGAGAAAGAAATTAGCGAAAAGGACTGTCGAAACAACAATGTCGCAGAGCCGAGAAGGGAATGTGAATTGGATCAAGAAATATCTCAGAGAAGTGAAATAAGTGATCATTCAGCTACGCGAGGAATAGAGAATGTCATAGGAGAGAATCACGAAGCACTTCAAGGAATGTGGACCAGCCATGAAAAATGTTTGTGCGGCTTTTTCCAGTGCTCAAATAAAGCTAAATGGGAATGCAGTCTTGCAGAGACAAGTAAAGAATCTGAAAAGATGGAACTAGTCTCTCAGGAAAACACTCAAAGTATTGATATTGCAGGTGGGACCAGAGGCATGATTGACATGATCTCATTTTTTCTTTTTGAACGTGGCACATAATTTTTCTCCCCTCGTTTCCTGTCTCCTATCGAGGAACAAGAATTTTGAAAAACACCCATGTAGTGGATATTCGTCGCGCAGATGTTGTAAACCCTCTCGTCGAGAAGGACAAGTGTAGACAAAACGCATGACAGTTTTGAGGGAGATGTGTGGCCCCTCAACCATCATCACAACCTGGAGAGCACGAGCGACAGCCCATAGACATATACCATACCAACTCGCCACATGCATACTGCAGCCAGTGATCATGCGACAGCCACCAGATCCTGTTACACTAGGTGGAAAAATTCTCACAATGTGCTCGATCATTCGAGTAACCACTCGAAGAAGAAGCACCAATGCATCACCTCCTAATGATTGAATCTAACTGATGACCAAAAAATTATGATAAAGGCGTCGGTTATGGAATGATTGTGTGTAGTTGGGTTTCCATTTTTAGTAATTTCTATTCGAAGGGTCATCTGGCAGGGAATAATCAGAACCGAAATTCTAGGAGTAGTAGTTTGGATCATGGTAGCCCAAGGGGCACAATTTTTTCTATATATTTCATCTTTTCAATGTAAGTTGGGTTGGTTGGAAAAGTAGTGTAGACAGTAGACGATCGAATGTAATTTTTGAAACTGACTGAAATATAATTTAGAAGTTCTGAGGCTTTGACGAAATGATTCTAATGGTGGTGGTTTGATGTATTGTGATCTCTTTTATGTATGTGCTTCATGTTTTTCGGTATATTCGTGTCTTTACTTTGTTTAAATTGGAACGCTTAATGAGTCTAGAATTCATCGTGCGGTGCTTTAGACTTCTCCATTTAAACTCATGTGTTTTCTTCTAAGCAATTTAGAATTCATCTTCAATGGTGCTCTGAGTTTCTTTATGTACTTTTTATTTCGCCACACACAAATACATTTGAACTGGAAGACCATTTCACGCTTATCCTTTATCCTCTCAAAGTTTCATTTACCAAGCCATTTATTTCTCTCGCTTTTTGGAATTTGAATCCATGGCCCAAGGTTCCGTATTTCCTTTCTAGTGAAACCAGAAACATTTCACAAACGCAATAAACCTAGCCGACAATTCAAATTCATTATCTATTAGAGACTAAGTCTTAGAGAGATCCCTCTCTAGGTTGGAAAGGTTAGTTTATGGTCTTAAAGTTGGTATGTAGATTACCTCTATCATTTGTTTTCTCAGCCAAACAAATTTAGAGAGTGCTAACAATACCCTTCACCCATAACCCTTTTTTTGTGTGGTCCCACCCGTCCCTTTTTGGTTCCCCCCTTCATCATGGCCCAAACCCATAGCTAAGACTTGGAATCCCACTTAAATTCCTTGTCCTCTTATTTCACAAAGACCTAGCAGGACGTGCGACAGCTGAGTGCCAATATTGCCACCATCAATTAAAACATGCATTCTTCCATAGATGCAAAAATGGAAACCATGAAACAAGACCTTTCTACCCAACTTGCATCCTTCACTGGCATGATCTGCACCAAGATGAATATCCATGTATACCTTACCTCCTCTAACTCATCTTTTCACTCCGAAGGTGAAACTTCCTCCAATTCCCATAATTTTCAGTCTCGTCAATTTCAGCATGACCTACACCTTCCATGTGTGGATGTGAAAACATTTGATGGATCAAATCCCACCGACTAAGCAACTCAAGTGGAACACTATTTCTCTTTGTATGACATTACAAATGAGTTGGTCAAACTCTTGTATGATGTTCTCCATCTAGATAAAAAAACTTTGGCAATGGTGGCAATGGAGAAAAAATTCCTGCCAAGGGTATGTGGCTTGGACACAATTTGTTGTAGAGATTTATGAATGCTTTAACACTGACACCAACCATTTAGGCCATTTGAAAAATTTGAAACAATCTGGCACAAATATGGTAGCTCTGGGAGGTGTTAGCACTTGGTAAATTTCCTAGAGGTTGAAACAGAAGAAATCTACTAAGGTAACTTTATCCAACCACTTTTAAAGCTGGGAATCTATCCCTTCCAGCTTCAGAGAGGGATCTCTCTATATGATTTAGCTTTGTTTTCTAAACTTCAGATATTAGGCTAGATAAAGGAACAGATAGGTTTTGCTGTAAAAGTGTTTTTGAAATTAGTTGAGACAGTCTACACATCCATTGGGCTATGGGGTCTGTGTTTAGTTAGATAAGAGATACAACTAGAAACGCCAAAGAAGACTCCCACAGGGAGAGATAATGAACTCACTGGATCTTTTAATAATTTAAATGATGGACAGAAGAAAAGATAAGAAAGATAACTTCAACTAACAAGCAGTTAAGAATTTCTTAATCGAAGATATCAGAGGATAAACATTAAAATATTTAGAATCGGAAACAGGGTATCAAAGATAAATCCTGCAA
>SNQJ01S0011938.1:159390-178899 GCA_010110895.2 Picea sitchensis
TTTGGAGGTCCAAAAGCTTCCCAATGGGGAGGTGTGATCAAGGGATCAAATTTTGCTCAAACAATCAAAGTGTTTGGAATCGTTTCAAACCGGACGAGAGCGTAGACCTCATCATTGCAAACCCAACGCAACTAGTTTCATCTCAAACGGACGTTGGGAGCGAGAGATATAGTGATATGTTCGTCGAGTCAAATAGACCAAAATTTTGATGCTGATTGGATAGTCCATACAGTCCGTACAGTCTGACGTGGCAGGGCCATACAGACCGTACGATGACATGTCAGGTGATGATGTGGCAAGCAATTTTTGGTTGGCAGTTGTCGAATCGGGAAGTGACACATGTCCTTTGGTGGCAAATGGTATGAGGACATGTGGCCCAATCCATGGGCACCACATGTCACTCGTTGTTTGGTTTATGGTTGTTGTGTAAAATTTTTGGAGTCCACGGGGTTCGACCCCCGAACCTCCCCCACCGCATAGTGCCTTCGCGAGTACCGTCAAACCATTGGACCACTGGTTGTACATTGTAATGTATATCCGTTTGATTATATTTGAATTCAAAATATGTAATATCTGACGGGGGGTCGGGCCAGGGCTTAGCCTCGGCCCGTGGTCGTTTGCAATGTTATATGACCGTGCCATATGTATTGTAGCCCGACAGTTGTATGTGCGCGCGATTTTGAAACCTAGCCCGTGGTCTTGTTAAACCATATGACCATGTGTGGAGCGCGGGGGTTAGTTTCAAAACGGTTGTAACCTTTTTAACCACTTTTTGTCAAGCGCGAGGTCACATGACTCGCCATATACCCAGGTGCCTAGGCGGTTAGGGGTTGGCACGCCCTTAACCGTCCTATGATTTGCACCGTTGGCGCAGTTGCACCCGATGCTGGGTTTTCACGCTTTAAATTGCGTGTGAGCCAAGTTCAAATGACAAGGGTGCATTTTGTAGATGCAGAGACAACAAGCTTGAAGAGGGAGACTTCCAGGAGGCCTAACTTCTTCGGTTTTCGACCGATTGAGGTGCCAAAAGAGCCCAGACAGGGGTTTTTGGACGCTCTGAAGCCATTGGAGCAGTCGGTTTGTCATTTTGAGCATTGTAAGACATGTTTTTGAGCACTTTTTGAGAAATTAATAATAATGATCCATTGGAAGCTGGACCAGGAGATGTAGCCCAAGAGAGGGGTGAACTCCTTTATCAATTGCTTTGTTTATGTGTTTATGTTCATTGATTATGCTATGTCTATGTGTAATTTGCATAAGTAATCCTTTAATCTATGTGTTGCAAACTGATCCATTTGCTTTAAACACATAACATTCACATTTGCAAATAATTTTCAAGTATTTCAAGTCTTCTTCAATTTTAGATCATTCAAAGACAATGACATCAATGACATGAGTATAATAGTGGATTCTATAAAATACCACTTGATACCCTACATCTCCCATCTTGACTCATCTAAGAAGATGTACGATGCCCTAACAAACCTCTTCTCAGTCAGAAACATTGGGGAGGTAATGAGTCTAAAGAGTGAGCTCCGTGACATGAAAATGAATGATGATGACAACATAGCATCATACTTTCTGAGAATATCTTAGTTAAAAGATCAACTAAAAGCTATTGAAGAGATCATTTCAGAGAAGGAACTAGTAAATATAGTACTCAATGTTCTTCCCAAGACATGGGATGCATTTTCCGCAAGCATGAACACAAGGAAGGAGTATCCTACATTTGAATAACTTTGGACTTGATCTGCACAAGAAGAATCAAGGATTAGTGCAAAAGAGAAAACCCAAAATAAACACGATGATCAAGCCTTCACAACAAGGTTCAAGAATTTCAGGAATAAAAGGAAGTTTGGCTCAAGGAAGAAGCCAAATAAAGAGAAAGATATGTCAAAAATACAATGCTTAAACTATCGAAAATATGATCACTACAAGAATCATTGTCCCGAGTTAAAGAAAAGGAAGGAAACACATGAAGCATCAGTTGTCGAAGAAAGGGAACCTTCAAAGAAGGCCAAGCAGGATAAAACACGCTTTTTCTTCTAAGACAAGGTAACAATATTCTTCACAATTCTTGTGCATACCATGTTTACATAGTTTTTGTACATATCTTGCATATCTATTTCTTAGAAGATAAAATTTTCAAAGAGAAACAATACCTATGGAAGAATAACAAGATAAGGATTGATATCACGATGACTCTAAGACAAGCAATGCACATGGAAAGATGAAGTACATTGACAATCCTTGGTAACAATTCATGTGGAAGTTACTAACATAAGTAACAGCTGCAAGATAAGTCGAAATCAAAATCAAACTTGAAGAAACCTGGAAGAAGTAAAAAAAGAAAGAAGTCAACAATCAAGAGAAAATTAGAAAAGGACTTGTGATACTTTGCACAAGGCAATAAGGATGCAGACGAAAGCATGGACTCTCTTATTTAGAGGGAGCTGATTATATAATTCCAAAAGAATAGCATGCATTCATGCATGAAGAAAGGATTCGGAGGGAGATAATCTTATATATTATGAACCATTGAATATTATGAGGTATCTATCCATGTTCCCATTGATGGTAGCAGCCATGAAAAACAACACATGTTCAGTTTGACTTTAGAAGAATTTTTCTTCAAAAAGAAGCCTTAAAGTATTCTTGGTTTTCCATCCACATCCATGATCCTATCATGAAAGGAAGAAGTTGGAATCTTCAAGGCATGGAATCTATAGAAAACTCCATGGACCCAAGAGTTAAAGAGAAAAATGAGGAAGAACATGAATATTCCAAGAGAGAAAGAAAAGACAGAACAACCAATCATTATATCAAGAATCACAAGACTACCAGCTTGGTCTAAACCCACTAGAAGAAATCAAGAAGAAGAAATTGAAGTTGTGATGAAGAACAGTGTATGGAAGACTTATGAATGGAAGCATTGTGAGATCCATAACTAAAGGTTCTCCCAGATGGAGGGAGAAGACTATGATGATCGCTAGTTCCAATAAACCAGACATACCTCTACATGAGCCATTATATCTTCTGCAATATCCATGGGTTGGAGTTACATCAGATGAATGTAAGGAATGCTCTCCTCAACATAGTAATTGAAAAAGAAGCGTATGTAGAGCAACCTCGAGGTTTTGAGGTATACCAGAAAGAGACTCGTGTATGGAGATGGAAGAAGATCCAGTATGGATTCAAACAACTTGGTGCATAAACTCCAATGCACAATAGAAGCGTGGTAAAAACCTTCTATAAAAATGGTTACTCAGAACTCCAGAATGATGGATTTCCAATCTATCACAAGCTCTCATGATGACAGAAGAAGTGCCACTTGAATATGTTCCAGTTTGATCTTAGTTGTGATGTTATGAGATAGAAGGAAATAAAACAACTGAATCCAACTATGATATACTATAATGATTAGAGCTACATGAATCCTTTATAGAAAACCAGTGTTCCAGAAAGACCGAAGTACATTGAAATCGAGAATTACATTCTTCGTGATGAAGTCTAGAAAAGACAAGTGATTCTCCAATATCTATTTCCATAGATGAGAAGATAGCAGACATTTTGTTAAATCCTTTATCCAAGATAAAAGAGTTTGCGTACTCAAGAAACAAGTTGAATCTCGTGGAGATGACTTCCTTATTGAAAATGGAAGAGATGACTCCCAGGTTGGGAGGGAGCATTGATGTGTTATTGATTTATGGACAATCATTTTCAGTTAGAAAAATGGTCCAGGATGAGAAGTTCCCCTTTGTTGGGTATATGTTATATTCTTTGCATGTGTGTGGGTGGGTGCGTCAGAGTTGACAACTAAGTCGGGAGGCTTTTGCTATTTTTAACGGATTTCAATATTTTTAGAGGTTTTCTAAATTAATCCCGGAATAAGGGATTAGGGTTTTGGTATCTACGGAATACCTAAAAACATTGTATATATTTTATGGTGAATGGCGAAATTCAACATAATGAATATAAGAGAGGTTTTCCCCGGTTGAGGGTTTTTGGTATAAATCTTTGTGTACTATGTGTATGAGACATTGATTAAATTGTGTTTTCCTTAACATCTATATGCATTGCTTTAGTTCACAGGTTTAAAAATTACACCCTTTCCAGTTCATAAAGTGGTTTGAGATTTCTGACGGACATGCATTTTCCAGTTCGGAAAATGGTCCAGATCGAACAGTCATTTTCGTAATGAGAATGGTTCAATGGATTGTTGATGTACGATAGACAACAATTCCCCTTGTGGCCAGTTTGGGGGAATGGTATAGGTCATTATCTCTTCTTTGAAGTCACTCTCAGTAGTGGTCAAGAATATTGTTCCACCTCACCGTATAGTCATTCTTTTGAAGCTCACAGTTGTGAGCAGTTTTGAAGAATGATCCATTTTGGAGGTTGGTGCAGGACAGTCATTCCCTAGGGAAGATTCATTCTCCCCAGGTTGCACTTTGTTTAGTGCTGGAGGAATGGCCCAAATAGGTGAATGGTCCAGGTTCAGCAATCAAGGACAGGCATTCCCTAGGGCAGACTCATTCTCTCCAAGTTTCACTTTGTTTAGTGCCAAAGGAATGGCCCAGATAGGTTAATGGTCCAGGCTCAGAAATCGGGAAAGTTATTCTTATATGATTGAGAATAATAGTCTAGTAGCTAATGACTGATGTTTTACCTACTAAGGGCATATGCTCTTCCAGATCTCAAATATTTGAGTGGAATAATGGCCCAGATGATTCATTTTATATCATTACATTGTTTTTCTGTGCAGGTTGATATCAGATGATATTATTTCCATGGAGACTGTATGTCTATGGACAATAGATGTATGCTATTGTGGTGGATTTGTTCCACTGATTGTGACTATATGCCACTGATCAAGTAGTTGTGTGTTACTTGGTGTGGTAGTGTACCACTGGATTGTAGGTGTGTACTACTATGGATAGACACAGTTGTGTTCTATTGAATGACATTGTTCTGATTACCTTATATACTATCAGTAGTGTTGAAAATTATTATCAGCTAGATGGATGATCAATGTACTGATGGACAGATATTCTCGAGATGGAAAATGATCCAATACATTTATTCTTCTAGGACATATGCCCGGATTAGAAGAATGGTTTTTTGCATCACTCCTTGGAGTGAGTGACTTATTCAGCATCATGTCTGATTACTTAGATGTAGTATGGTTTCGAGAGATGATGTAGTTGATGTTGTCATATGACATTGATAGTGATGATGGTGCTCGTGATCCAATCATGATATAGTTTGTACAACTATAATGATGCTATCAATTCAATGGTATGTTTGTGCTCAAGACCATTGTCTTCAATACCTCCCTAGATAGGAGGGAGTGTTGATATTGTGGTAGTTGCGGGAGGTATTTACCTCCACTTGTAACCCTGATGAGAATAGAATATTCCGGGAAGCAAGAAGTAACCCTAAAGCATTGAACATAATCCTAGAAGACAAGTCAGCTCAAGGAAATAATTAGTATTAAGTATTTATTCTCCAGAATGAGAAGTTGGCCCAAACAACTCAGGAAACAGTACAAATACAAGTAGCCAGACTTCATTTTGTACACATTGCTTAGAATTGCAACTGGGAACAAGTGTGCACTGCAGGAACTGGGCTAGTGCACAAGTCTGGGGAGCAGATGCAGCCGGTAGCTACCGCAATCTGGTTTCCTGGTTTAGGCTCAGAATTTCTATTGGTTATGGTTGGAATTTCTGATTTGTCTTGGTTATATTTATGCATTAGCCTTGGTTGGCTATTTGTTTTCTTCTGAAATCATTCTCTGTCAAGATTAAGGTGCTCGGGGGTGGCTTCGGCCTATTGCTGGGTGACAATATTGCTATATTATCTATGGTTAAACGAGCACATCCATTTATTTCTAACACATGATATGTGGGGGGCGGTGTGAAAATGTATGTCTCCAAATTGGTCAGTATCACATGAAATCTCATATGTTTTCTATCAACATGGGTGGTTGTGACATTGTGTTGGGTGTCAAATAGCTAAGGAGTCTAAGCCCCATTCTCATGTATTTTAAGTAATTAACCATGCAATTCAACTAGAAGGGCCAACAATATAAGTCCCAAGGAATCACAATAGGTTCCCATGAGATCATTAGTTCCCATCGCATGTAAAGTCTCCTCAAAAAATGACATTACGACATTATTTCACAACTCCATTCCATTCACGCCACTAAGACACCCTCTATGCCTCCTGACCTCCAATCCATCCTCTCCAAACATTAAATTATTTTTTCCACTCCCTTGGGACTTCCTCCTTCCCATGGTGTTCATGATCATTCCATTCCCCTCATCCCAGGAATTCTTCCTCCCAATGTTCGTCCCTATCATCATCACTTTGCCTAGAAAAATGAAATTGATAAAATTGTACAAGAATTGTTTGTTGCAGGCGTTATCCATCATAGTACTATCCCCTAATATTCTCTTGTGGTCATGGTACTTAATAAATAAGCATCTTGGTGCATGTATCCTGACATTCGCGTCCTAAAAAATGTCACCATCAAAGGCAAATTTCCCATTCGTGTCATTGATGATCTATTGAATGAATTAAGTGGTGCCCAGTTCTTTACTAAAATTGATATTCGTTCTTGCTACCACCATATACATATGAAAGAGGTAGACATCCCTAAGAATTCATTTTGAACTCATGAGCACCACTATGAGTTCTTCATCATGCCCTTTTTTCTTGTGTAATTCTCCCTCTAGTTTCCAAAGCCTCATGAATCATGTCTCCCTTCCTTTTCTCCGTCATTTTGTCTTAGTTTTCTTTTATGATATTCTCATCTATAGTAAAACATGGACATCCCATATTTCTCATGTGGAACGAGCTCTTCATCTACTCTCTCAGCAACAATTTTTTCTCAAACAATATAAATGTCCTTTTAGAGCTGCGAAAGTCGAGTATTTGGGTCATATTGATGGCAAGGAAGGTGTCAAGGTGGATCCTAAGAAGATTGAAGTTATGCAGGATTGGCCTCGCCCCAAGACTCTCAAAAGTTTTCATGATTTTTTGGGATTAACAGAATATTATCACAAGTTTGTTAAGAATTATGGAAAGATTGTGGTACCTCTCACTGCTCTCCTTAAAAATAATTCATTCACTTGGACTCCCACAACTAATCAAGCCTTTAAATAGGCTATGTGCATCACTCATGTTCTGGTCCTTCCTGAATTCAAAAACACCTTTGTCTTAGAATGTGATGCTTCCAGGAGAGGAATTGAAGTATTCCTTATGCAAGATGGTTGGCATTTCGACTTTACCAACAAACCAATGTCAGAGAAACATTTGGGCCAATCAATATATGAAAAGGAAATGTTGGCTATTCTGCATGTAGTGGACCTCTGGTTCCCTTATCTATTAGGAAAACGCTTCCAAATTAAGACAAATCATCAAAGCCTCAAGTATTTTTTGGAGAAACATCCTTCATCCCTAGAGAAACATACTTCATCCCTAGAACAACAAAAATGGGTGACTAATTTGTTTCGATATGATTATCAAATCATTTACAAGAAAGGAAAAGACAATGTGGTTGTTGACGCTCTTTCAAGAAAATATAAAGATGAAGGTTCACTTTTTCCCCTCTCCTTCATTCTACCAAATTGGCTCCAAGTTTTTCACCAAGAATGGCTACAGAATCCCAAAATTTCACATTTGATCCAACAATTGCAAGCCAGTTCTCGAGTCTCCCCAGGGTACTCTTGGAACAATGATGAGCTTCGCTACAAAGGTTGTCTCTATTTAAGTAAATAGTCACAACTTAAATCCATGGTTCTTTATGAGATTCATGCAACACCCACTACTGGGCACTCAGAGTTTATCAAAACCTATGACTGGGTCAAACGTTCTTTTTTTGTGGGATGGTATGAAACATGATGTTCGCACCTTTTTGGAGGAATGTGATGTTTGTCAATTTAACAAGGGAGAAATAGTCAAATCTCCTGGCACACTACAACTGCTTCCGATTACACCCTCTATTTGGAGTGATGTATCTATGGATTTCATTGTTGTCTTACCTCAATCATGAAATAATTCAGTCATAATGGTGGTAGTTTATCATATTTCCAAATATGCTCATTTATGTTCTCTTCAACACCCATTTACCGACTCCAATGTGGCTCAAATTTTCATGGATCATGTCTTCAAGCTTCATGGCATGCCTCATTCTATTGTTTCTGATCGATATCCCACTTTCACCAGCAAATTTTGGAAAGACCTATTCAGGATACAAGGCACCCAATTGCATCTCAGCACAACCTATCATCCTTGGACTGATGGTCAAAATGAATTTATCAATAATTTTTTGGAAACATATTTGAGGTGTTTTCCATCTGAAAGACAAAATCAGTGGGCTCAATGGTTACCACTAGATCAATGGTGGTACAATACTTCTTACCATACAACTACTCAAATGACACCTTTTGAAGAAATATATGGACAAAACCCACCTTCAGTTCTCTCATACATGCTCGGTGTCTCAGAGGTCCAGGAATTTGACCAAACTCTTACAGTTCATGAGGCTATTCTCTGTACCCTCAAAGAGAATTTGGTCATGGCTCAGAATCACTTGAAGCAACAAGAATATGAAGGTCGCTCTGAACATCAATTTGTTTAAGGATACCATGTGTTTCTTTGAATGAAACCATATAAGAAAACTTCACTCAAGGAAGAACATTGTCAAAACATGGTGCCGAATTTTTATGGTCCTTATATAGTTCTCAAGCATGTGGGATAGGTGGCCTATCAGTTAGCTTTTCCAAGTCATTTTAAGATTAATCTTGTTTTTCATGTCTCCTGCTTAAAGAAGGTGATTGGAACTAAGTTCCAAACTCAAACCAACCTTCCCAAGTTGGATGAAGAAGGCTCCATTTGGTTGCAACTACGAGCAGTCTTGGACCATCGTGATTTTTGTTTTCATCAACACACCATCAAGGAAGTGTTAGTACAATGGAAAGATACAACTCCAGGAGATGCCACTTGGGAGGAAAATACCATTCTACATCAATTTCCTCATCTCAAGCCTTAAGGACAAGGATTTTTTTTAAGGGGGATGGAAAGTTACAGACCTAACCTCCCTAACCCCTCATGCAGGTATAATAATATATTTTCCATATAATAAATGCTAATATTAATAATGCCTAGTAATAAGGAAGAATAAGTCAAATGTAAGAAGACATAATATAAGATTCCACTTCTAGAATATCTTCCTCTAGATTGTTCTTTTGGTAGATAGGTTTATCATGAATAGGAGTCCATGGTATGAGAAGTTTTGTCTTGAGAATTATTGTAATAGAGTGTTTCTCTACTAGAGGTTTCCTCCTCGAAGAGTCAAGTGAACATTGTTTCCTATCAATAAATCTATTATTTTGGTGTTGTGGTTTCATCTATTGTGTTTCCCCACTGTTATTCTCTGCAATATTTCTATTTTCATCTATTATAATAGACCTGGTACCTTACAGGGGTACCTACATCCCAATACCCATACAATATATAGAGCTATGTTTTTTGTAATTAAAAACCCCTTTATGAATGGGTGTGACGGAATATTAATTAAATAAGGTCCCCCTTTATGAATGAATGTGATAAGATATTAGTCAATAAGGTGAAGCCTTTGTGATATACACCCAAGTGTGTCACCTTGGGGTGCCCCAGTATTATTTTAAAAAAAGAAAGATGAGACCTTATAAAGGTTATGCATTGAATTTAAGCAACTGAATAAGGTGACTGTGAAGAACAAGTATCCTTTACCAAGGATAGATGATCTTTTTGATCAACTAAAAGACACAAATATATTTTCCAAGATTGAACTCGGGTCAGACTATTATCAGGTGATAATCAAAGAAGAAGATATTAACAAGACTAATTTCAAGACGAGGTATGGTCATTATGAGTTTACAGTGGTGCCAATCAATTACATGATTAGCATTAGGTACATAATTTTAAAGAAAATACACATGGAATACATTATGAATTCACATGGATGCAAGTAGTGAAATCATGTATGCAACAAGACCAATCCTCTCTGGGATTTCAAAGGGTCCACAAGATCTTGTTGCAAGCTTTGAACAATTTCCCAACTTCTGGGAACTTCTCTTGGCCTTAAATTTTAAGAACAAATGGTCACCCACTTTAAACGTGTTGTGATTTATACCCTTACCTGCATAGATTTTGTGCCTATTGTAACACCCCCGACTACCCAAGTCAGTCCATGCTACCTCATAGAACCACTTACTTTCATTTGTGGAAAATATAAAACTTAATAAATTTAAAAAAACAACTACTTGCAATTAACATACATTTCTAATGCAGATTTAAACAGACATAAACATTCTTCTACAACATAGATCCTTGTGGAATTAATAGTAAACCATACATGTACAAAACACATGCATTTCTTATAAATATCTTGACATGTACATGATACATATCATAAAAATTAACATAGAAATGGTAATCATCTTTTTTATGAAGGTCACCAACTGCGTGCAAACCTTCCACGAACCTCCCATCCTTAGACCACGCTACTCATCACTCTTAGCAGTCGGTCACCCCCAAGATGGGACTAAACTCCACCAGGGCATGAGATTCCTAAGCTAGGCTAAGACTACAGAAAGTTGTAAAGATCAACAAGAAGGATTCCCTCCCAGGAGCCAACTTACGCCCATAGCTCACAGACTCTCATTCCCCACATGCCCGTCCCACCCCGGGAAGTATACACCTTCACTATCCAACAGTCCATCGACTGCTCCACTTCCCTTCTAGTGCTTCAACAACAGGTCGGACAGGAATTCTCATAGCTCTGTAGCTACTATTGGACTCCTTCCAGGAGACTTCACTTCCCCAAGAACCTCTCTCACCTGGAGAGAGATTCTCATAGGCCTGACAACCTACTTATTTAATCCACATGCCTAAAAACCCACCTTTTCAAACCATAGGCCTAACAACCTGCTTCTTTTTTCCAGCTCCTAAGTCAAACGGGTAAAGGCGATGGCATCAATAGAATTCGGGTATGGCACATATGATAGAAGAAACAGAAAATGTTAAGGCATGGTACGGGCTCAAGTGAGTAGTGTGTGCCAGTTACATGGGTCGAAGATCGAATAGTTCAATGATGGACATAATGACTGGTGCTTGAGTGCATGATTGCATCGAGATAATGGCAAGAATCCTCAGTAAACCACCATATTGAACTGATTTCCCACATAAAATTGCATGTCCTCATGAAGTTGCATGAGCTCCACTTCGCATTCATTCCCCTTCCCACAAGAACTTAGGATAACAGGGGTTATTTCCTGAAACCTTAGTCTTTTAGGAAAATATATTATAATATTCCCTTGGGGTTAAGCCCTCAAGTTTAGCCCCTTTTTCCTAGCCTCTTATCCCCTTCCCCTACCTAGTGGAGTTTAGTCCCCCATAACTCTTTCTTCGTGGTCGGTCTACACACAACAATGTATTCTATATTAATGATCTGCATAATTACATATACAAAAATAGGCTCACTGGCCTAACATTACATAATCCTCCTAGCTTATAATCACTTGGCTCACCAGCCTACAAAACATGTTTACAATTCAACAGGGGCTCAGCCTTGGGGTATTACAATCCCCTCCCCTTATTTATTCAATGTCCTCAATGCATCTTCTTTACATAATATCAACAAGATTTCCAAAATATTCAAAAAGATGTGGGTATTATGTCTACATAGCATATTCATGCTCCCAAGTTGTGTCCTCAAGACTGTACCAAGTCCATTGGACCTTTACAAGCTCTATGTATCGATTCTGAAGTTGTTTTATTTTCTAGTCTATAATGTGTACCGGATGCACTTGGAAAATGCCTTCTTGCTCCACCTGAATCGCATTCCAATCAATAACATGATTAGAATCAGGTATATATATCTTAAGCAATGATACATGAAATACATTATGAATGGTCATAGATGCAGGAAATGCAATCATATAAGCTATTGGTCCAATCCTCTCTAGGATTTCAAACAACCCACAATATCTAGCTGCCAACTTGGAATAGCTTCCCAACTTCATGGAACTTATTTTGTCCTTCACTTTCAAGAATACATGATCACCCACTTTAAACTCCCTGTGAGTTATTCCCTTGTCAGCATAGCTTTCATGCTTGTCTTAGGAAGCCTTGGAATTTTGTTTTATCTTTGACATCTTCTCTTCCATTTCCCTGAGAAACTCTATCCCAACTACTGCTCTATCTGTTGGGTTGTCCCATCTTACTGGTGTGTTGCACATTCTTCCATAAAGTGCCTCAAATGGGCTCATCTTCAGAGATTCCTGATACCCATTGTTGTAGGAAAATTCTACCAAGTGTAGATAATCTTCACATTTAGACTGTTTGTCCATCACGTACATTGTTAGAATACCCTCTATCACTTGGTTCACCCTTTCTGTTTGTCCATCAAACTCAATATTAAAAGTTGTGTTGAAGTTTAGATTTGTTCTGAACCCTTTGAATAATCCCTTTCATAATTTTGAGATGAACTTTAGGTCTCTGTCAGACACAATTGTCTTGGGTATTCCATGCAAGCGTGCTACTTCCCTCATATAAATATCGGCAACATTGGTTTCCTTGTGAGTAATCTTCATTCAAATAAAATGGGAAACTTTAGTAATCTTGTCCACCACCACCATGATAGAATCATATTTCTTGCTCGTTCTGCGGAATTTGGTGATGAAATTCATTTCACCACTTCCCACTTCCACTAAGGAATGGGAAATGGTTGTAGCAACCCAGCTGGGTGCATATGCTCAACCTTGACCTTTTGACACTCCATACATTTTGTAATGTACTTAGTAATTTATTTCTTCATGTCGAGCCAATAATATTGTCTTTTGACTGTTGCAACTATTTTCTGATATCTTGGGTGTCGAACATAAGGTACATTATGCATCTCTTTCAATATAATAGTCCTCAATTCATGAGAATTGGGTACATAAATTGTGTTCCTGTATAGGATAATTTCATCATTTCCCAATTTATAATCTTCAACCTTCTGTTGCATTTTACCTTGTTGCAATTTTTTTATTAACTCCATGTACTACAAATCTTCTTTTGTAGCCTCGAAAATTCATCCTTTAAGATCAGTTTGATACATGCTAATAGTTTTAGCATTCAGTTCATGCACTCTCTTGTTAATTGCATCAGCCACATTGTTTTCTTTTCCTTTGATGTGCTTGATATCAAAGTCATACTCATCGAGGAATTCTAACCATCTTCTCTCCATTTCATTTAAAGTTGGATGGTGAAACAAATATTTTAGACCATTATGGTTTGTCCTCAGCTCAATTATATTTCCCATGAGGTAGTTCCTTCACTTCTTCAAGGTGTGTACTATTGCTTCCAAATCCAAATCATGAGTGGCGTAGAGCCTTTCATGCTCTTTCAATTTTTTTGATTCAAAACATACCACAAATCTATTCTAACTAAGGACTCCACCAAGTCCTTCTTTGCATGCATCTGTGCAAACCATGAAATATTCATTCGGATCTACAATCCTTAGAATTGGAGAACTGGTTAACAATTGCTTCAATTGTCAGAAGCTCTTTTCACATTCTGTTTCCCATTGAAACTTCACCCCCTTCCTTTGCAAGGAAGTAATCAGGTGAGCAATCCT
This sequence comes from Picea sitchensis, assembly GCA_010110895.2. Taxonomy (NCBI): domain Eukaryota; kingdom Viridiplantae; phylum Streptophyta; class Pinopsida; order Pinales; family Pinaceae; genus Picea; species Picea sitchensis. Next base: position 173,060 of record SNQJ01S0011938.1, read on the forward strand.
TGAAAAACATACAATGAATATTTTGTACTATCCAACTAGATGCATGAAGGATATGACTTTTGTCACATTCTTCGGTGTTTTCCACCCTTTAATAGCTTCAATCTTTTTAGGGTCCACTGTTATCCCTTCTTCAGATATGATATGCCCCAAATAGTGAATTTGGTTATGATAAAATGAGCACTTGATCAATTTGGCATACAATTGGTGCTCTCTTAATACTTGTAACACCATCCTCAAGTGATGCTCATTCTCTTCTTCTGAATTGGAATATACAAGGATGTCATCCAAAAATACAATGACAAACTTGTCTAAGTATTCCCGGAAAACACCATTCATTAAGCACATAAAAACAGCTGGTGCATTTGATTGTAGAAATTTTAATACAAATTATGTATTTTCTGGATTCTCCTGATATAACAATTATATGCCACTGTTAAATACATAATCACTTCTACAAATATTCTTTTAGAATTTAAAACACGATCGTCGATTGCAATATCAAGAAGAGAGACTAATCACACATAACACAGATGTTTTACCAAGAAAGAATAAAGCTAAAAACCCCACTATCATATATTATGTATATATCATGGATCATGAAAAAATATCATACAAAACTCTAATCCAATAGCTCTCAGTAAAATATATAATCGTCTCACACTGTCATACAAAAATTGACAAATTCATGTGCCAATTTACTGCTTCCAGACAGCCTGTCTCCTCTGCACAATCCCTGCAATGAATGAATTCCTCTTGCCTAGGTTGCACAATCCTCATGGGAACATCCAATGTGTGTGTGGTTGCATGAGTGCACTCACTAATGTGACAGATGATAGTCAAACTATCCCTTTCACCTATTATCTCAACTGGGTATCCACTGGATCTGACATGCATGTAGTTAACAGTGGTAAATCTTCAGTTGCATGTGAGATCATTGATTGTGAATTAATTAATAATTAATTCATTGATCTCTCACTAGTGTAAGTTCAGTTACAACTAGTACAACTGAGCTTAACTCACTTAACTGAGTTAAACTACTTCACAACTCACATAAATACACATCCAACTCGGTTACAACTTTGAATCACTCAGTTGCAACTAATTCAACTTGCATGTCCCACCAGTCAACCTTTGAACTCGAATTTCCTATAGCTAACTGATTTTCCACTTCATTTAACTATTTCCAAGTGCTCATTGAGAATATACTAATATTTATTGTCCAACTATTATTAAGGGATAATAATAGTCGACATACATCTATAAATAGAATTCACTCACCATCTATAAATAGACATCATCTATAAATAAATTTTTCTCATCATCTAAAAATAGACTTCCACCTAAAAATAGCCTGAGGCTCCATCCTAGTGTAGGTGGATAATTTTCACTAGGATCTTCTTGTTGAATCTCAACACTCCCTCTCAACAAGAATGGGGTTATCCTTCACCCCGATCCTGTCTCTATGGTATTCGAATTTGCTCCTGGTGAGTGCCTTCGTCAGAATGTCTGCATCCTGATCTTCCATAGGAATGTACTGAAGCAACATGATCTTCTGCTGCACACAATCTCTAATATGATGATACTAGATATCTATATGCTTATATCTATCATGAAACATATGATTAATCGATAGTTTAATGCAACTCTGATTATCACAATGAATCACTGTCGGATCTAAATGAGAACCAAACAAACCAACCAAGAACTTTCTCATCCAGATAGCCTCACATGCAGCTTGACTCGCTGCCATGTATTCTGCTTCTACTGAACTAAGTTCCATGGATCTTTGTTTCTTGTTGTACCAAGAAACAATTGTAGATACGATACTAAATATCCCCCCTGATGTTCTCTTTCTGTACATTGGACTGCCCACCCAATCTGCATCCGTGAAGCCATGCAGCTTCACCTCACCCGTCTTTCTATACCATAAGCCATACTCATATGTGCCCCTCATGTATCTCAAGACATGTTGACCCGCCTTCGAAAAGAGATTGGTAGGCTTAACCATCACTTGACTCAGTTGTTTAACCGCATAGCAAATGTTCAGTCTCATGTTCACTAAATACATTAGCGAACCCACTAATTGTTGATAGACAGTAGCATCCACTACCTCTCCAAAAGTAGCATCCTCTTTTTTCTAGTTTTCTGGAAGAGAAGTATCCATGGGTTTACATCCCTCCATGTGAAACCTACTCAGTATCTCCCTTCCATACTTTCCTTGAGACAAAAAAATTTCACCATCTCACTGCCATATTCCAAATCCAAGGAAATAATGAAGGAGGCCCATATCCTTCATCTCAAACTCCTTTGCAAGGTTCTCCTTGCATGAGTTTATTAGTTTCTCATCACCAGTCAATATTCAATCATCAACATAAAGAAAAATGATTAAAATCTTACCCTTGTAGATCCATCTCAAACCTACCACTGATTTTTCAACCAGTCTTGGGACAATTTCCCATGCACTGTTTTTGACAATGGATTCATACTCCTCCACCATTGCATCAACCCAAGTGGGATCTTGCAATGCTTCCTGAAAGGAAGATGGTTCAATCACAATACATTTTCTCATGGGATCCATGTATCCAGTAAATCAATCTGGAGACTGTCTCTGTCTACGTTGTGAAGTAGGGGCTCCTACATTCTGTGCAGGATCTGGTCTCAATATATCAGCTTCCATGGTGCGCTTTCTGCCATTTCTGATGGATGGATCTACATGAGTGGCTTCCTCCACTCCATGAACCTCCTCATGTGGTTGATCCACATCTTGAGACTCATCTTTTGGAACCAGCAGTTCCTCCTCTACATGCAAGTCTAGCTCCCTCTCAAGCGACAATCGCATGGCTTTTCCCTCATCGAATTTTATATCCTGTCACATAACAGTCATCTTACCGTTAGGAAAATACACACGATAATTATGGGGTGTTTCTGTGTACCCCAGAAATATCCCAACTTCAGCAGTCGGCTCCAGCTTCTTCCTGGCGTTCTTGTTCACATGCACATAAACAGATGAGCCAAAAATCTTAAAATGAGAAACATCAGGTTTCTTACTAGTGAAATCTTCTTCATGTGTACTCATGCCAAGTACTCTATGAGGACAATGGTTTTGCACATAAACCATAGTGTTTCATCCTTCCACCCACAAATGCATTGGTAGGCCCTGGTCATGCAACATCGCTCATGCTGCACCCACGATCGTTCTGTTATTCCTCTCCGTGACCCCATTTTGTTGTGGGTTATGATGCGCTATGAGTTCTCTTCGAATTCCTTCTTTGTTGTAGAAGTCTTTGAATTCGTTAGAGATGTGATCTCCACAATTATCGCTCCTCAAAGCCTTCACTTTCTTCCCCGACTCTTTCTCCACCAATGCTTTAAACTCATAGAACTTTTAGAATGTTTGATCCTTCTTTTGCATGAAGAAGATCCAACATTTACGAGAAAAGTCATCAACCAAAATAACATAATACTTATGTTTTGTTGTTGAAGCAACCGAGAATGGTCCACACACACCTGTGTGAATTCTCTCCGGGATCACCGAAGCACGGTTCTCCTTTTCATGAAAGGTGGACTTTACATACTTCCCCATGGTGCAACCCTTTCACTGATCTAACTGAGAAAGTGTTCCCATTGGAAGTCCAGTAGATATTTGTTGCATGATTTTCAAGGCTCCATGATGAATATGGCCCAATTTCCTATGCCATAATTCACCTTCATCCCGGCTCATCACTTTTTTTGCCTTGCCCATCATGGAAGTGCAGCCATCTACCTCCATCTTGTAGAGATTCTTAACTCGAATCCCTATCTTCTTGACTTGACTCATTGTCTTATGTTGCAAGAAAGATTTTCCATCGCTGAAAACAATGTCATAGCCTCTGTCCTCCAACATTGCAACTGAGACCAAGTTTTTCTTCAGACCTGGAACATGCATAACATATTTCAATTGAAATGGTTTACCTGAATCCTTTTAAAAGGTAATGGTACCAATGCCAGGCACACTATATCATCCATCATCTCCCATCTCTATATGCATTTTGAGATCTTTCTCCTCCAAGTCACTGAAAAGCTCCTTATCTCCCATCATGTGGAAGGAAGCGCCACTATCCAAATACCACACCGATCCCAATGCACTTGATGCCATGCATGCAATCAAAGATAATTCAAGTTCAAATTGTGAGGCAAGGGCCTCACCAGCTGCATCTCCAGCAGCCTTCTTGTTCTTCTTCTTCTGCGGATAGTTAGTAGCGAGATGCCCATGTTCGTGATAGTGAAAACACTTCACATTGGACAAATCTAGCTTCTTGCCTTTAGACTCAGATTTTGAATGGAATTTCATCCCCTTCCCTTTCCTTTCCTTGGCAGCCAAATAAATATCCTCTTCATCATCATTTTTTGATGAAGAGCCATCTCTGGTGTTCCGCCTGAACTCCTCCTTCACTAGATCCGACCATAGTCATTCCCAATCTGGAAATTTTTCCCTTCTATTGACTGAGTCTTGATAACTGTGCCAATTATTGGGAAGTTCTAAAAGATCCAAGCTCACCAAATAATCATTAGTGAATGTTGTTCCCACACTCCCGAGCTCATCCCAACATTGGACAAACTTCATGAGATATTTTGGAATGGAGTCGCCCTTCTCCATCTTGATCTTCCTGAGTTTATCTTTGAGCGCCAATTTCCTATGGTCGTTGCTGTTTTGGAATAGATCTGTCAAATCCTTCCACATTTCATATGGTGTGGCTTTCCCATGGATTTTTGAGACAATTTGGTCCCGTACTCCCTCCAACAGGATCCTCCTTGCCTTTTCCACTTTCTTTTTCCATGCATCAAGATTTGCAGCGTCTGCAACATCTGGCTTAGGAACATCCTTGTCAATGAATTCCTTCAAGCCATTGTCTTCGAGTACTGCCTCCATCCTTTCCTTCCAAGAAATGTAGTTCAATCTTCCCTTGAGTGCATACTCTAACCTCAAGCCATTGAAAGCCATTTTGATCTTGAATCAGCTGTAGCACCAAGAAAGTCTTTCTGCAAATTCGAATTCTATCCAATCACAAACTCAGCTTCTGCAATCTTCTACACTCTGATACCATGTAGAAATTTTAATACAAATTATGTATTTCCTGGATTCTCCTGATATAACAATTATATTCCATTGTTAAATACAGAATCGCTTCTACAAATATTCTCGCGGAATTTAAAACACGATCACCAATTGCAATATCAAGAAGAGAGATCAATCACACATAACACAGATGTTTTACCGGGAAATAATAAAGATAAAAACCCCACTATCATATATTATGTATATATCATGGATCATGAAAAAATATCATACAAAACTATAATCCAAGAGCTCTCAGTACAATATACAATCGTCTCACACTGTCATACAAAAAATGACAAATTCATGTGCCAATTTACTGCTTCTATACAGCTTGCCTCCTCTGCGCAATCCCTGCTAATGGAAATCCCTGCAATGAATGAATTCCTCTTTCCTAGGCTTCGCAATCCTCATGGGAATATCCAATGTGTGTGTGGTTGCATGAGTGAACTCACTAATGTCACAACAGATAGTCAAATGGTCACTTTCACCTGTTATCTCAACTGGGTCTCCATTGGATCTGACATGCATGTAGTTAACAGTGGTAAATCTTCAGTTGCATGTGCGATCACTGATTGTGAATTAATTAATAATTAATTCATTGATCTCTCACTAGTGTAAGTTCAGTTACAACTAGTACAACTGAGATTAACTCACTTAACTGAGTTAAACTACTTCACAACTCACATAACTACACATCCAACTCTGTTAAAACTTCGAATCACTCAGTTACAACTAATTCGAC
>SNQJ01S0011938.1:181416-213519 GCA_010110895.2 Picea sitchensis
CCACTCCATGAACCTCCTCATGTGGCTGATCCACATCTTGAGACTCATCTTTGGGAACCAACAGTTCCTCTTTTGCATGCAAGTCTAGCTCCCTCTCAAGCGACAACCACATGGCTTTCCCCTCATCAAATTTTATATCCTGTCGCATAACAGTCATCTTACTATTAGGAAAATACACACGATAATTATGGGGTGTTTCTGTGTACCCCACAAATATACCAACTTCAGCAGTAAGTTACAGCTTCTTCCTGGAATCCTTGGTCACATGCACATAAACATATGAGCCAAAAATTTTAAAATGAGAGACATCAGGTTTCTTACCAGTGAAAGATTCTTTAGGTGTACTCATGCCAAGTATTCTATGAGGACAACGGTTTTTCACATAAACCATAGTATTGCATACTTCTTCCCACAAATGCATTGGTAGGCCCTGATCATGCAACATCGCTCGTGTTGCACCCATGATCATTTTGTTCTTCCTCTCCACAACCCCATTTTGTTGTGGGTTATGAGGCGTTATGAGTTCTCTTCGAATTCCTTCTTTGCTGCAGAAGTCTTTGAATTCATTAGAGATGTATTCTCCACCATTATCTCTCCTTAGAGCCTTCACTTACTTCCCCTACTCTTTCTCCACCAATGCTTTAAACTCATAGAACTTTGAGAATGTTTGATCCTTCTTCTACATGAAGAAGATCCAGCATTTACGAGAAAAGTCATCAACAAAAATAACATAATACTTATGTTTTGTTGTTGAAGCAACCGAGAATGGTCCACACACATCTGTGTGAATTCTCTTCGGGATCACCGAAGCACAGTTCTCCTTTTCATGAAAAGTGGACTTTACATACTTCCCCAAGGTGCACCCCTTGCATTGATCTAACTGAGCAAGTGTTCCCCTTGGAAGTCTAGTAGATATTTGTTGCATGATATTCAAGGCTCCATGATGAATATGGCCCAATCACCTGTGCCATAATTCTCCCTCATCCCGGCTCACCACTTTTTCTGCCTTGCCCACCATGGCACCGCAGCCATCTACCTCTAGAATGTAGAGATTCTTAACTTGAATCCCTATATTCTTGACTTGACCCATTTCTTTATGTTGCAGGTAGGCTTTTCCACTGCTGAAAGTAACGTCATAGCCTTTGTCCTCCAACATTGTGACTGAGACCAGGTTTTCCTTCAGAACTGGAACATGTATAACATTTTTCAATTGAAATGGTTTACCTGACTCCCTCTAAAAGGTAATGGTACCTATACTAGTCGCATTGTATCATCCATCGTCACCCATCTCTATATGCATTTCGAGATCTTTCTCTTCCAATTCACTGAAAGACTCTTTATATCCCGTCATGTGGCAGGAAGCGCCACTATCCAAATACCACACCGATCCCGATGCACTTGAAGCCATACATGCAATCAAAGAGAAGTCAAGTTCAAATTGTGAGACAAGAGCCTCACCAGTTGCAGCTCCAGCAATCGTCTTGTTCTTCCTCTTCTGCGGATAGTTAGTAGCGAGATGCCCATGTTCGTGACAGTGAAAACACTTCACTTTGGACAAATCCAGCTTCTTGACTGTAGACTTGGATTTTGAATGGAATTTATTCCCTTTTCCTTTCCTTTCCTTGGTAGTCAAATCACAATCCTCTTCATCATCACGCTTTGATGAAGATCCATCTCTGGTGTTCTGCCTGAACCCCTCCTGCACTAGATTTGACCATAGTCTTTCCCAATCTGGAAATGTTTCCCTTCCATTGACAAAGTCTTAATAACTACGCCAACTCTTGGGAAGTCCTAGGATATCCAAGCTCACCAAATCATCAAAAACGACTATTATTCCCACACTTCCAAGCTCATCTCGACATTGGACAAACTTCGTGAGATATTTTGGAATGGAGTCGCCCTTCTCCATTTTGATCTTCCTGAGTTTATCTTTGAGCGCCAATTTCCTATGGTTGCTATTGTTCTAGAATAGATCCGTCAAATCCTTCCACATTGCATGTGGTGTGGATTTCCCATGGAGACTTGATACAATGTGGTCTCGTACTCCCTCCAATAGAATCCTCCTCGCCTTTGCCACTTTATTTTTCCATGCATCAATATTTTCAATGTCTGTAGCAGCTGGCTTAGGAACATCTCTGTCAATGAAATCCTTCAAGCCATTGTCTTCAAGTATTGCCTCCATCTTGTCCTTCCAAGCAATGTAGTTCGAGCTTCCCTCGAGTGCATACTCCAACCTCAAGCCATTGAAAGCCATTTCGATCTTGAATCAACTGTAGCACCAAGAAAATCCTTCTGCAAATTCAAATTTTATCCAACCACAAACTCAACTGTTGTAATCCTTCTTTCCCTGGGAGGTTCACACCTGACCATTTACTAGCCTTATGGAAGTTCACACCTCACTTGTGTATAGTCTGTGAAATTTTTGAGGGAGTTCACACTGTAATGCACAGTGGGGTGAGGGAGGTTTGCACCTCTCCTTTGAGTAGCCTACGAGAATCCTAAGGGAGGTTCACATCTCTCCTTTGAGTTGGGTGTGAGAATTTATGCTCTCAAAAATATGTGTAGTTTTCAGTACTAAGGTTTGCACCCTGCCAGAGACGAGACCTGTGAAAATAATACAATTTTGGCACCTCACTTCCATGGCTCCGTGGCTCTAATACCATATAGAAATTTCAATACAAAATAAGTATTTCATGTGATTCTCTTGATCTAACAATTATATGCCACTGTTAAATACATAATCACTTCTACTAATATTCTTGCGGAAATTAAACCACAAACACAAAGTGAAATATCAAGAACACATAACACAGAATCTTTTCCAGGAAAGTGTAAAGCTAAAAACCCCACTATCATATATTATGTATATCATGGATCATGAAACAATATCATACAAAACTCTAATCCAAGAGCTCTCAGTACAATACAATCGTCTCACACTGTCATACAAAACTTAGCAAATACATGTGACAATTTCTATCTCCAAACAACATGCCTCCTCTGCACAATCTCTGCAAATTCGAATTCTCACAATGAATTCAATTTCCTAGTTTTCACATGCTCATGATCATATCCACAGCATGTGTGATTGCATGAGTGCACTTCACTCAAATCACAAATGATAGCCAAATTGTCCCTTTCACCTGTTATCTCAACTAGGTCTCCACTGGATCTGAAATGCATGTAGTTAACCGTGGTGAATCTTCAATTGCATGTGAGTTCACTGATTTTGAATTAATTAATAAATAATTCACTAAACTCTCACTAGTGTAAGTTCAGTTACAACTAGTACAACCGGTTTTAACTCACTTAACTGAGTTAAACTACTTCAAAACTCTCATAACTACACTTATAACTCTATTACAACTTCAAGTCACCTCCATGTCTTACCAGTCAACCTCTGAACTCGAATTTCCCATAGTTAACTGATTTTCCATTTCAGTTAATTATTTCAAGTAATTATGAGATAATAGATTAATATTTATTCTCCAATTTATTTAAGGGAAAAGTAAATTAGACACATGTTTCTTGTTGACTTTTCAACAATCCTTGTTGATGGTGTAAGGTCCATAATGGATTGGACGAAGCTTCTGATGAGGCATGGTAAGGCATTCTTTCTACAAGTGAAACCAAATGTTGTCTCTCACTTGAAACTGGTGTGGCACCCGGTGTTGATCATGGTGTTGTTTGTACTTGGCATTGGACTTCTGTAAAATATATTGAACCTATTGGTGGATGTGTTGGATCCTCTCAATGAACCAGGTGGATTTTTTAGCTCCATTTGGAGCCAGCGACGAGTCTTCCTAGGTGGTCGGAAGGCGTAGTGCAACATACATGGGACCCAATGGTTGAAATCCCAACCCCACCTGAAAGGGGATTTGGCTGGTTGAGCTATGTATGGATCTGTTGTAGTTGTGTGGAACATAGGGAAGACTCTCATTCAAAGTGTAGGGGTGCTTGGAATTGTACATGCGCAAGATGTGCATGATCATCTGATTGACGACCTCGGTTTGGCCATCTGTCTGGGGGTGGAAGGAAGTGGACTTTTTGAGCTTGGTGTCCAGCAATGACCAGAGGCTTGACGAGAATGTGCTAAGGAACCGATTGTCCCAATCTGAGATATTGGTTTTTTGGATCCCAAAGTGTACCCCCACTCTTTCAAAGAAGATCTTGACAGTGGCCTCCACTTTGATGCTCTTCTTTGAGGTGGCCAAAATTGCCATCTTGGAAAAGCGATCAACAACCACAAAAACAAATTCATTTCCCTGCTTGGTGGAAATAAGGCCCGACATGTAGTCCATTGAAATGGATTCCCAAGGCCTATCAGGAGTAGACAAATGAGTGTAGAAGCCTTGTTTCTTAGTGGTTAGTTTGGCAATAGCGCAGGCAGTGCAGGACCAGATATAATTGTTTACATCTTATCGAAGTTTTGGCTACTATAAATTTCGTTGCAGCATTGCGATTGTAGTTTCCATGTCGAATTGTCCAACCACCTTATTGTAGTGGGCTTCTGAAATCATCTTTTCTCACTCGCTTGATGGAACACAGAGATGGCCTAGATCGCATAGCAACCCATCTTGAATATGGAAATTAGTGACAATTGTGTTTGCGCCCAACATATTGTAGGTGTTGGTGAAGTCAGGATCTGTCTCATAGAGGTGGGTCCATCTGGAGGTCTCATGGACACAAGAGTCTAGCAATGTGGTGATTTTTGTGACTGGAGGTCGGCTAAGGAAATCAACAACTCGGTTGGTACTTCCTATTTTATACTTTATGTTGGGGTGAAATTAATGAAAATATGTGGACCACTTTTGATGGTGGTCATTCTGCAATTTTCCTTGTGTCTACATGAGTTGCAGTGGCTTATGATCAATGTGGATGATTGTCTCCTTCCTGAGAATGTAATGCCTCCACTCACGGCAGGCTTGCACAATGGATTACATTTATTTTTCATAATTAGGGTACTTACGAAGGACATTTGATAGTGTCTCACTATGATAGGCCACGGGGTGGCTAGGCTGAGTGATGACTGCACCCACAACATATTCTGAAACATTTGTCTCTATCTCAAAGGGTTGTTATAGGTTAGGTAATGAATGCACTAGGGTTGAGAACAAGTATTTCTTCAGTTCATCGAATTCTTTATGTTGGGACATGCCCCACACAAACTTTTCCCTACCACTGCCCTTGTTTATTTGACTGATGTCTCATGAAATATGGGAGAATCCAAAAAACAAACCTAACATAGAAATTTTCAAGGCCTAAGAAGCTTTGAATATCAGTGAGTGTGTTTGGGGATATCCTGTCATGGATAACTTAGATATTGGTTGGATCAACATGCACACCATGCGCATCGACAATGTAGCCTAGGTATTGGACCATGTCCATGCTGAAGGAGAATTTTTTTAAGTTGAAATATAGTGTGTGATGCCACAGAGTGTGCAAAACCTACTGAATATGCTGCAAGTGTTTTGCCCAAGTCTTGTTGTTGATGAGGATGTCATCTAGATACACCACCAAAAAACAATTGGTGAAAGGTCGCAAGATATCATCCATCATCCTCATGAAATTTGTTGGGGCATTTGTTAAACCAAAGGGCATGACCAACCATTCAAAAAGACCTTCTTTTGACTTGAAGGAATTTTTCCATACATCTATCTATTCTATTGGAACCTGATGGTAGCCATACTTCAAATTAATCTTAATGAAGCATTTGGCCCCCTTGATTTGATCAAGGAGATCATAAATTCAGGGAATCGGGTATCGGTTCCTGACTATGATTTTATTTAGGTCTCGATGATAAATGCAGAGTCACCAGGTCCCGTCAATTTTCTACATCAGCACGATTGGGCTTCCATAAGGTGATGAATGGGGTCAGATGAGCTCCTTGTCAAGTAATTCTTGGATTTTACACTTGATCTACTCATTTTCTATAAAAGAGCAATGATAGACTGACCCATTGGGAAGCGGTGCGACAGGGACCAGATTGATGGGATGCTTGACCTGATAGTGCAGAGGTACCCCAGTAGGTGATGAGAAGATGTCTATGTATTCTTCCATGAACTTATCCACTTGCTTGTTTTGTGTGGAGAGGTCGGACGTGGAGGCCACGGATGTGTAAACAACCTTTCAATCACTCTGAGAGAAAATCACAAAGAATACAAACTTCTCGGTCTGATAAATGAACTTCCTACATTTCTTGGGAGAGATCAAGGAAATAACACTAGGTGGGACTACCTCAGATATCCTGTACAATTTCATGTTAAAAGTAATAATAACACTACGAGGCCTAGACTCATATACATCATGAAGTTTCCATAAATAAGGTTGGCCCAAAAGAACATCAAAAACTTCAAGGGGAGAAACATCACACAATACCTCATCTTTGAGTGGCTTGATATCGTATGACAGGCAACACTATTGGTTGACGTGAATATCACTTCCTTGACAGAGCCTTTTGATGGTGTAGGGTTACGGGTGTGACATTATCGATAGGGCTAGTTGTTTGACGACCTATCCTGAGATGAGGTTCCTCGAGCTACTGCTATCAAAGATGAAGTGCAGTGGAGTGTCTTTCACCCACATCTATGAATCAAAGAGGTGCTCGCCTTCCTCTGGTTCATCGAGTTCACCAGGATGGATCTTGGTGGTAGCAACGGTGGCACTGGGTTCCGCGTCAATGATATGTCTCCCTTTTTTTGGTTCTGACTCATAGTCGAAACCTACATCTGATTCATAGGCTTTTACCTTATCCACCAATGACTGCTTTGAGTAGAAATCAACAGTGTTATTCCAGGGGCTCTTATGGAAGTCACACCACTTCTCGGTATCTTTCTTCATCTTTCCATTGTCCTTTTTTGCTTGTGTCTTGGACAGGTTGTCTTGAGGTTGCCCATATTTTCTCTATCCTTTGTTTTGTGGGTTGGGGATTCCCTTTCCCTACTTCTGTTGTGAGGGGTTCCTAGACCCAAATTGTCATGTCTTTTGTTTAAGCTTCTGATCAATTTTGATGGCATATCGATAAGCCACGCCCAAGGACGAGATGTCCAAAAAATCCATTTATGTTTGGATGTATCTATGCAGACCACTGCGGTACTTGAGCACCAAATTTCACTATGAATATTTGATATCGAGCTTGGTGTGCAAGGTATGGAAGACATTGGTGAACTCCAACATGATTTGGTCTCTTTCTTGCAACAATGTGGTCCATCTTATATACAAGTCATCATAACTTCCAACATGCTAGTATTGTTCCTTAATAGCATCCATGAAGGAACCCCAAGTGGGTGCAACTGCAAATAATGTGGAACCCTCTATTTCCTTTTGTTCATAGAAGTTATCCCACCAATATTTGAAATGGGGGACAACCTTGAAGAGAACAAATGTAATCTTTTCTCTATCAGAAAAGTTGTGGAAAAAAAAATATTGTTCTAGAAGATTTAACCATTTATCTACGACATTTGCATATATTTGACCTTAAAATATAGGAATATCAAAATTTATATGTACCTTGAATGGGATGTCACCTCTGCTTGAGATGGATGCATCATTTTTTGGTAGCCAATGAAGGATTTGTGCAAAGTTGTAATTCATCTCATTCCTCTATCTCTCAAGGGCTTCCTCGTGCAACATTTTGAAAAGATCTCTTGTCCCGTCGTATTTATTTTAGCCCGCCATGGTAGGTTTCTTTGGCATGTGAGAGAATTTGTCCTAAATATAAACAAGCTCGAAACCCAACTCTCTATACCCTGACTGTGTCGGGGACATGCATTAAAAAAACGATAAGGAGCAGGCCGCTCTGATACCACTAATCCAAATTTATGAGTGAAACGAAATGAAACCACGGATTTTATAAATTAACACAAAGACATAGTGAAAAATAATATATATACAATAAAACTTGACTTCTATTAAATAATAAATATGATGAAAACTGTAAAATGCAGACTGAAAACAAGTTTGCTAGAATGGTGGAAGCTTATTTCTGAGAAGAGACGTGATGGCTATGCTCATTCACAAGAATATGAATGAAATGAAGCTCTGAAGGAAATTTAATAATAAATATGAATGCCAAAACCCTATACATCCAAAATCCTAACCCTAGGAGATGAATCACCACAAGCCATTTGGGCCCCGTTGGGGTAAGTTAGTACATTAACTTCCTGGGGTCGCAACTTTTGCATACGATCTCCGTTTAGGGTGAACAATAGCTCATTGGAAAGGTATTGATGAGGAGCTTAATTTATGGGGATAAATAGGAGCCTCTAGATATCATTGAGGTGCCTAATCATTAAAAAAATGTTGTTTAGGCCCTTAAAATGGCCCTGGAACTTTGGGAACCGAATCACTGCTAAAAATAGTATGTTTCCAAAAAAACAAATTGAGCCAGTTGGACAAGGTGGATGGCCACCGAGATCCTCCTGGATCAATATGTTTGTCATGATCCTTTTTACTTTAACACTTTTTAGGTTGGACAGAGGTTTCTCAATAGCCATATCTCCTCCCTCCACACATTTATGCCTCTCACACAACAAAAAATCTCTAAATCACTTCCCTTTGTGTTAAGCCCTAATATTGGCTCATTACCCCTTAATTGCGGTATATTAGATTAGTAATTCTATTTTATTTATGTCGGCTTTAGGCCATTAGTTGTAATTTAGATTAGTAATGTTATTTTAATTATGTCGGCTTTAGGCCATTATTTGTAATTATACCTCCTAGTCTCCTATATATACCAAGGCCATTATTTGTAATTATACTCCTAGTCTCCTATATATACCAAGGAGACATATCTATTTTGAATCATCTTGTACTTGAACATTTAAGGGGGTAAAAGGAGGTTGCCCCCAAGAGGATTTCATTATCCGAAATTATCTCTTTTCAAGGCATTGAGTACTTTTCCCGAGGTTTTTCTGGCGCTATATTGATGTTTGGTTTTAACATATGGTATCGTGAGCTCAAGGTCTTGGGGTTTCTCACGTGCTACATCCGGAGACACACCGGAATTTTCACTCTTCATAACTTTTTTCTACAACGTTTCAGACGAAACCACTTTGGAGGGTATTTAGGAGACAGATCAAGGTACGTTAGATTCAAAATTCAGCTCCCTGAGGCCTTATACTTTCGAGATACATATCAGACAAGATAGGATTCTGAATCATCCCCGAAATGAGTCATTTTAATTGCCATAAAAAAAATTTGTAACGCTTTCAGACCCTATCTCCCATCACTACTTATAAATTAGTAAAGTACCGGGTGGTAAAAATTTCAGCTTGGTCATCTTTAAAATTGTAGATATACCTTGTGTAAGATAGAGTATCCGACAAATCCCATTGACTATCCCTCAAGAAGGTGTTCTGTAAAAACAAGAATAACTTCATGAGTATCCAAATTGAGGGACTATTGCATTGATCATGGACGCTTCGCAGTATTTTGGGTGAGAGTTTCAGAATTTTATATCAATTATTTTGCAGCAGTCATTCTATACAAGTGAGATCTCCGAGGCCAAAATAGGGCAAGTTGTTAGGAAGTTATCATAAATTCCACTCTGGCACATCCAATTTGATCATACCTATGGCATGGCAGAGAAGAAATATCAAAGAACTATTTAAAAGAAAGTTTCATACCCAGAAGGGCCGAAACTTCTGGGAGATATAATGGAATAAATATTGTCTAGTTGCAACCACCTCAAAATCAAGACTAAAAGTGATATTTGCCAACATGCCACCCAAAAGGGACCTTCTACACCAAATAGTTCCTTGTAAAATCCTAATTGACCTCTTGATGAATGTGAAGAAATGAGGGACATAAATGATTTATATAAAAGAAGACAATAACCAAACATGAACTACAAGAGATGAGGGATTCAATGGAAGCTAAGATGGATTCACGGAAGCTAAGATCATGGAAGTAATGAAAAATTTTACAATGCAGAAGACACCCAAAAGTGAAAAATTCATCCCATGAAATTCATGATGAGGACACAAGGAAGGTGAATCAAGAATGGAGAAACTCCAACTTTGGTTTGAAGAACAAACCACGCTCCTAAGATTGATATGAGGAAGTTTATGAGTTGACCCAATCACATGGATACTGTGACATGGAGGAATTATTTGATCTCCAAAATGTGCCAATATACACAAAGGTATGAATTTCTTTATTTATATTTAGAACCTAATCAATTTTTTTGGTATCGATGGCTTTGTTCTCGAATATCACTCAATACTTGGACAATTTTCATATAAGAAATTATAGCACACTATGAGGATACAAGGAGCAATACCTTCTTGTACCAATTGATAAATCTTTGCCAAAGGTTCTGCTAATGAGCACATTGAGAACTTCCAAAGATTGAATATAAAGCAACCAATATTCCGTGATGAGCACTTGATTGATGTATTCAGGAACTTTAAAAGATAACATTCCACACTTCAGGTTCAGCTTTTGGGAACCCAAATCATTAGAGAATGCATTTAAGGTGGCAAGAAATGTTGAAGTAAAAATATACATGGCTATTGAAGGACCTATCATCTATAGAGAGAACAATGCTCTTTCTCCTAAAACACCTCAACCTGCCAGGTTGACACCTCAACAATTGAGGAAAGAAAAGCAAAAGGTTTATGCTTTAATTGTGACAAAGTATATAAGGGACATATGTGGTGAGAAGAAATTATTCTACATAGATTGTGAAGAGGAAGAAGAAGAAGAACAAGAACCATCTCAAGATGAAAAAATGTAGAAGCAATTTCATCTCAAGAGTTGACTTCCATGATATCGTAATAAATTACCGAATTAATACTCCTCAAACCCCTCAAGATCGAAGGATAACAAAAAGAAAAAGGTAATAGTCCTAATTGATTCTCGTAGTACCCATAACTTCGCCATTCTCAGAAATTAGCCAAAGATCTCAATTGCTTTGTATATCCACAGAGTTTCAAGTAATGATCGCAGATGGAGGAAATATCAATGTCTCAGGAAAATGAAATACATCTAAATATTACTATGGGGGAATATAATGAATAGTCCAATGATTTGTATACCTATGGGTGGTGATGTGGCAATTAGGAATCCAATGGTTACAATCATTAGGAAATAATTGGACTATTTATCCCGAACTTTCATGAAATTTTCACTGAAGGAAAAAAGAAATTGAGTTAAGAGGTACTGCGGGAGTCTTGAAGGTGATAAAGCTCTAACGACATGACAAAATTATTGAAAAGGCATCAAGGCATTATTGCACAACTATGCTCACTAGATGTCTAAACATCTAAGCCATCTACCTCAAGATCTCCAAAAGGATCATTGATAAGCATTCCAAAGTATTTGAATATATTCCCAAGGTCTCCTTGCACCCATCAAATCATGATCATGGAATTCACCTAATTTCTAGGAGTATTCCTCCTAACATCGTGCCATACATATACTCTTATGCCCAGAAGAGGGAAATCGAGTGCATGGTTGAAGAAATGTTAGATATCGCATTATTAGACCCAGCCAAAGTTCTTTCTCCTCGCACTGTACGGTATTCAAGAAAGATAGCTCATGCATGATGTGTCCGTGATTATAGAGAGAGCTCAACAAGATAACTAATAAAGATAAGTTCTATCTCCTGATTGATGAATTGTTGCATGAACTAATGGAGCAATCTATTTCACAAAATTGGATTCTGCTCAGGCATCATCGTGATCGCATCGAAGGAAGAAATATTATCCCAAAACAAATACCCTCGAACTCCATGAAGGCACACCTTCCACATCTCCAAGGGTTGATGAATTCCATTTCAAGCCCTTCCAAAAAATTTGTGTTAGCATTTTTTGGTGACAGCACACCTATAGAAAAATTCAGAGGATCATGTGCAAATATGTTGACAAGGTGCTACAACTAATAAAGGAGCAACAACTTATGCTGCTAAACCATCCAAATGTTTCTTTTGGAGTAAAAGAGGCAGAGTATTTGGGTCATATTGTATCTCATGAGGGGTCAAGGTAGACCCTAACAAGATTAAGGCCATGATGGAAATGGACTCCATTCCCAAAATTAAAAATCTTAGGAGGATTTTTTGGGTTTAACAAAGCCACCAAAGCAGTTTGTTCCTGTAACTATGGAAGAATAGCAGACCTTTAATGACACTAACTAAGAAGGATGCATTTTCATGACTCAGAAAGTAACCCAAAGCTTTTGAACAACTTTAAAAGGTGATCTAGATGTACCTACCTTGACCACTCCGTGACTTCACAAAACCTTTTATCAGGGAATGATGCCTCGAAATGGAATTGGTGTTGTCCTAATGTAAGAAGAAGGCTCCCTTTGATTTTGAAATGACTAATTAAGGGAAAGGACTTTACACAAACCCATTTATGAGAAGGAAATGATGGCAATACATGCATTGAAAAAATGGAAAAAATGGCGTCCTTACCTAAAAAGTAGGCACTTCAAGGTAAAAAAAAATCATGATAGTCTAAAATACTTCTTGAAAAAAAGACTATCTTCGTATTGAACAAGATGGGTAACCAAGATATTTGGCTATGATTTTGAAATCGGCCTATAAAAGGGGAAGTAAAATGTTGTGTATGTGATGCACTCAAGAAAAGGGATGAATATGGAGGCCTTTCAGCATCTCGATCATCCAACCCGATTGATAATAGAAGCAAGGGAGGAATGGAAAATGACAAAAAAGTGTGGACTCTCATTCAAAGGGTCCAATAGAATTCCAGTTGCATTCGACACATTTACATGGAAAAATGATTCGCTATGGTACAAAGATCGCCATTTATGTAAGAACTCCTAACTCAAACAAAAGGGTACTATTGAATTGCACATCTCTCCAATAGGAGGGCACTCTGGATTTTTGAAACCTACCATAGAGTCATAGCGATTTTGGGATGGCCTCTAAACTGATAAGTTCAAAGGTTTGTAAGTGAATGTGTGGTTTTCCAACAACAGCAGGAAACAATTAAGACCCCGTGTCTTTTACAACCATTATCCATCCCAAGTCGTCATTGAGGAGGTTTCCATGGATTTCTATCACAGGGTTACCAAAGTCCTAAGGAAAGAGTTTCATCATGGTGATGTTGATAGACTAACCAAGATGCACACTTTGCACTCTCTCATCCCTTCAGGTGTGCTGGGGCATGCTTGCCACCGCATTCATGGAGATAGTTTAAAATTGCTACATGGAACCCTAAGATTATTGTAAGTGACGAGATCCCATATTCATCGACATTTTGGACGGAATTATTTTCTCGTTAGTACCACTGCCTTCCATAGCACCATCCTATCATCCCTCAACTGGGATGGACAAACCGAGATAGTGAACAACAAGTTTGGAAGGCTACCTTCGTTGTTTTGTCTCCTATAAACAAACACAATGGTTCAATGGTTACCTCAAGGTAATGGTATAAAGGTGCAAGTAACACTTCCTTTCACACTCAGCAACAAAAATGACACCATTTATGGCACTTTATGGATACCACCTCCTTCCATCACTTCTTTCTTAAAAGAAAATCTACACCAAGTGCTGGAAGATCACACCAGAATCAACAACAAATTCTCCAAATCTTAAAGGATAACTTGACCATGACGTAATCGCATGAAACAACAAGCGACTCCAACACACAGAGGTGAAAGAAGTTTTGGAAGTAGGGATTGGGTATTTTAAGACTACAACCATACAAACATGTCCCTAAGCAAGCTAAGAAGGATAATAAATTATCACCAAAGTACTATGGCCCTTATAAGGTGTTGCAAAGATCGGTACTATGTAATATTACAAATTGAGTCACCAAGATCTTCGCAAGTACACCTATTTTCCCATGTTTCATGCTTTTAAAGAAGGTTATAGGTGACAAGATCCCAGCTCAAACTATATTGCCGTAACTCTGGACGAGGGAAGGAAAAATCATATTGGAAAAATCATATTATATTTCCACAAGAATTCGCCAACCGAGGAATAGATCCATTTCAGAGTATCTCACAAATGGAGGAAACTACCATCGAAGATTCCACTTGGGAAGATGAGCTCTTATACGTATATTCAGAAGTTACTCAAGCGCTTTGATAACACTTGTCTCAAGGGGAGGCATGTTAAGCCCTAATATTGGCCTCATTACCCCTTAATTGGGGCATATTAGATTAGTAATGCTATTTTATTTATGTCTACTTAGGCCATTAGTTGTAATTCTTAGATTAGTAATGTTATTTTAATTATGTCAGCTTTAGGCCATTATTTGTAATTATACCCTAGTTCCTATATATACCAAGGAGACATATTCATTTTGAATCATCTTGTACTTAAACATTTAAGTGGGGTAAAAGGAGGTTGCCCCCTCGAAGAGGCTTATTATCTGAAATTATCTCTTTTTCAAGGCGTTGAGTACTTTTCCTGAGGTTTTTCTATGCTATATTTATGTTTGGTTCTTAACACTTTGATTGCAAATATGAAAAAATAAACCCGTGAAAAATCAGTGGAATATTTTCCAAATTACATCCCCTATCATAATTCTCTTTGTGGATGCATGGGACAACACAACTATAACTTGCATGAATTCTCTGCACAAGCATTGAAAATACACAACATTGGTTATGTTAGCAATACTCATCTGCCACTATTGAGATGCGCCATATGTTTGTAGCAAAATCCTCCAGAAAAAACTCAAAATTATTGTCTTTCTCAACTATATATGCATGTGCTATAATCAAACCCCCTACAAAAAGAGAATATATGGAACACAATGCAATGCGTCAACCTAAAAACAACATGTCTCTACAACACATGCAAAATAATGCATTGATCCCTAACTATAAACCCTCATTATCTCCATATCCTCAATCAACTGCAAAACAAGTTGAAAAATACAAGCCGACAACAGGGAAACACCTAGCATGAATTCTCTTAACAAGCATTGAAAATACACAACACTAGTTGTGTCAGCGATATTGATATGCCACTATCGAGATGTGCAAGACATAGCCACAGCGAGTGCCCCCATATGTTCATAGAAAAATCCTCTGGGAAAACTACAAAATTCCCATCTTTTTGAACTATATCTACTTATACTATAACCAAACTGCCAACAAAAAGAGAATAGGTGGAATGCAGTGCAATGCACCAACCTAAAAACAACATTGCTCTACAACACATGCAAAATAATGCACTGATCCCTAACTTTATACCCACAATATCTCCATAGCATCAATCAACTACAAAACCAAATGAAAAATACAATTCGACAATAGGGAAACACAAAATAACAACCAATACCTAATTTTCCCTAGAATATAGCATACAATGCATAGTATTTCTTACACTCTGATGAACATTTCCACAAACCAAAAATTAGAACTCTTGGAACTTGCCACTTCTAGCACTTGCAAATCTAGAACAACTCCTTCTCTATAAACCATAACAAATGAGAAAGTAGATAAACACATTAAGCAACCCCCACCCCACCCCCAAAAAAAAGGAAGAAGTAAACAATACAACCTCAAAATAAGACAGCCTCTCTCCCTGGTCACCTTTGACTGCCTTCATATTACACAATATTTATAATATCCTCCGACCCACTTGAATTCCTTCTGGAAAAACTATAAACACAACAAAAGAAATTGCACTATGAACAAAGAAAACCTTGTCAAACAACAACCAGACAAACTATCAAACAACAACACAACCTCAAAATAGAACACCTTCTCTCACTATTCACCTTTAACTTTTTTCATCCTACACAGTCTCTGTAACAGCCCTCACCTGACTTGACTTTCTTCTAGAAAAAAAGCAATGCAACAGATCTAACTACACTATGCACACTGCAAACTCTATCAAACAACAACCATGGAAACTAATTACACTGGTCTAAAATACATATATTAATATGGCAACCAATTGGTTAGAATCAAGATACTAGATGCACAATACTTCTTACCCACTCTCATAGATTTGTACAAGCCCCCAAAACTAGATCTCTTCCAAGTCTCCAATCGCAACACCCGTAAATTTCCGAACAACCTCGCCTTCTTGGCTTATAGAAAAATGTATCTTGATGAAACCCAAATAATTCAACAATTAATTATAACAAAATAATTCAATTAAAGCTTCTTGTAATCTGTGAAATCTATCGCAGAGAATCATGTCAAGAAGTACACATAAATCCCTTCAAAATTTATGAATCGTACTAAATTTAATGAACGATTGAAACACAATAATTCATATATATTTATTAAAATAATTATACATATTTTATAGTAAATATATATGCATCTTGTCTGGCCCACCACTTTAAATTCCACCAATTTCCAACTGACACCGTAGCAAGCTTCGTAAACCATGATTGTCTCGGAACTTTGAGACTCATACGTGCAACCCTTCCAACCATCCGTTAAACATGGATAATTAAATTGTTTATTCAATTTCCGTCGTGAGCCTAATGATAAGATGTTTTTTTGAAGGACCAATCATAACATAGGAAACAAAATTAGATTGTTCCCAGAAAAGTTTTACTTTGGAAAACAACACCAAAATTTTGGTCAACACGAAAAGAAAATTGCAATCAATGCAAAAACAATTGCTATAGTCCCATACCTTCGGCAAGGACTAATAATAATAGATAGATTACATAGTGTCCAATATAAATGTGTCTTCTTCATCTTTTCTTTTATCCACAAGTTCTATCTTTCTCATCTTTTCATATCGATCACAAGAGAAGTTGATTTGGAAGACCATTCAAACCTTGAAGTCTATATATATAATATTACACTAAAGGTCATACTCTATCTCCCTTGCTTTCCAATATTGATAGATTATTTTTCCAACATATGTTCCTCATAATTCTATTTATAATTTATTGCATGAATTTGTTTTAATACATTGTATATACCAATGCATTCTTTATATCTTAATATTATAATGGTTTTAATGTGTAAATACTAATATATTGTTACGAGTAAAATCTCTCTATGGCATGGGGTAAGCCACAATAGACAGAATGACACACATAAATCAACTATGATCCCAAGTATGTTATATAAATGAAATGCTAACAAGACAAATCCAAGAGCCTACCTTGTTCGGACGTTCGATGAAGACCATCGTTGAGCACGCAACTCAACGCTTTATACATGTAACTTGTCCTCAAAAACCAAGATATGCAAGCATATGGTGATAATATATAATGTTAAAATATAAAATAGCATAATACATTAACATACATGAAAAATAGGCCCGTGGAATAATAATTCAAATATTTACAAGATATCAATTGGAGGAGAAAATAATATTTCTATTAAAATAATCAACAGAAGTATATAGGTGACAAACTTTTGTGTCAACACATCTCGGAACCGAGAAACTAAGTCCCTCCAGCTAGGCCTCCACCACTTCAATCCTCCACCAAAGGAATTCTCATATAAAGGATACAATGAGGTTCTTTGTCAAAGAAGGAAGAGCTTTGGATATGAACAATGAGTTCAAACTTTCAAAGATAAAGGGATGCAAACTCAATAGGATGTGAAATTTCTCCAGAGTATCTTTGCTCTCAAAATTTGAATTATCTCCTCCATGGCTTATATATGGCTCAATTTATAGCCTTGAAATGGAAGTGAAGGGCCAAGTCAGAGCGTTTCCAGTATATGGAAGGTCAAGGATCATGGATCTCGTGACACGACATGGAAACCCGAAATAATTTTTAATTTTGAGCACCAAACCCGATGTACGCAGGATGTAGTGGATAAACCTATGTATACACTTGTTGTCTAAATGGTAGGGTGTGCATATGTGGAAAATTTTATTTTTTGGATCCAGAAGATAAAAAAAGGGACTTCAAGTCTGCATAGGGAAATGAAAATTCCATCCAAGCAAGTTGCATGGAGTGAGGAAAATTTTGCTATAATAGATGCCCCCTATTGTGTGAGGTCAGAGGAGTATCTGCGATGGAAGAAATACATTATAATTCCCAGAAGTGGAGTAATGGAGACTCAACTGGAAGTTCTATATACTCATGAGAATATTACAATCCATAATGACTTTGTACACATGGCTGCCAATCTGAATTACATTGGAGATCCATGTGGAAATATACCAAATAGTTGTTCATGGCCATGAATAGGAAATACAAAGTAGACACATTCATAGGTTGTTATATTCACTAACAAGGTCCAGTGGAAACCAGTCTCAAAAACAATTTGAAGATATCTGTATATAATGGAGTACAATCTGATCTCCCATGATCACTAAACTCATATAGGTACTGGTCCAATCAAAGACAACAACAGAATATGAATGTTGCTAATGTAAGTTGAAGGACTTCTACAATATCCGTCGAAGGTGCAAGTCTACATCATGTGAATAGAGGGGTTGATGTCGAACACAATGAGACTTCATTTGATTATCGGTCATTAAGGTATACCATTAACAAATGTGAGACAACCTACCGATAATGAAAGTAGGTATCAAGGCACTAAGTACATTCTTACAAGTGTGAATAAGGGTGTTGAGGTCGAACACTTGAAGAATCCATCGATCAGGAGACATTGATGTATTCCCAACTATCGATGGTGAGAGAACCTGCCACTGATGACTGCAAGTCTCTAGGTACTCATAGGACTCTAGGTCTCATTTCCAGAAGAGATGAGATGAAGTCGATAGAAGGAGACCCGCTCAACAATATTTTCGCTTTTGAAAGAGTCGAAAAAGAGCTTAAGCAAGACTCGGTGGGAGTCCCATAGGTGAAGGTAAAAATGTTTGTGAGTAAGAATATGAGGTTGGAACGCAAATTCATATCAAAACTATAAGGACCTCTTGGTCCTATGGAATAACTTTTGCATGGGTACCAAATGGCACAAAGGTTCTAACTAGGGAACCCATGTTTGGTAAGACTCTACCACTCAATAACGACACTTCTAATAGCAGTAATAAGGTTATGTGTTGCTAATAAATGGGTTTGTTCCTAAGGTATATAGATCACAGTCATAGAATAATGCAAAAATGCACAAATGGAGTGACAACCTATCATATATGCTAGTGAAAGAAAATACATGTCGAAGGCACACACGAGTGATATGACGCTAGAAAGCACAAAAAATAATGGACAAAACCACCAAAACCAACTCTTTCCACTGCACTATTAGTCCATAAGGTCAAAATATCAGCCCAAACTATATGAAATGGGTAAAAAAATTATACTAATAGTAAAAATAAACCATTTTACATACCATTTGAGTTTTTTCACCCACATAGTGCATTTTAGGCCATTTTTCCCACAATATTCAAGTGTCGATTGCGGGAGCTATGATCAACGAAATTAGCAACTGGATGGACCAAGCAAGTTCCCTTCCCCTCCTCTTCATTTTCAGTGGATTTAAATTCAAAATTAGTCCTCAATTTTTGAGTTTTAGAGGGTGCAATGTGTAAACCAAGGTGTACACAAGTGACAGTTCATTGGGTCGCATACATGGAGGCATGTATGTGGGAAAAGAAAATATTTCCTTCTTATATGTGGCCCTATACACAATTGTTAACATGATATCCCACGTACAAGTCCGTAAATAATTTTTTTGGAAAATTTAACTCAAAAAATGACATTCCTTTGGCAGGATGGTGCTTGAATGAAGGGAGAGGGAGCATGAGGAGGTAGATGCAACAATGGAAAGGGATGCAGTGGCCCAATTATCTTTGAAAATATTTTTCCTTTATAAATGTTTGGCTCTCAAAGGAATAAGGGATCAAGTGAGTTTACTCCAAATTCTCGTAAACTATTGGGATCTGGAGATAGAGGCCTTCAATCTCGATGGGAAACCATTGAGGATTGAAGTAGATGACATATATTTTATCACAGTATTGTCTCATTGAGGTGAGGTAGTGAATCTCAAGGCCCTAGGGGTTGGGGTTGGTATGCCCATGGAGGGATACATTGACACCCATTGTGTTGTAGGCACAGATAAAGTAGGGAGCCAACTCCCAATCAGGGTGATAGAGAACCTGAGTTTAAAGATAGTCGTACTTGTTCTTACACAGATCTTGGGGTCGTGATCATTGCACCAGGCATCAAGGCCACTCATTTTCTATGCAGTCGAGTGTTTGCGACGCAAGGTTTATGACTGGTGTACCTCACTGATGGCTAACATGAAGAGTCGGCTAAAAAATTGCAAACAGGGAAGAAAGAGAAAATTCAGATTTGCATCTATTCTATGTAGTTTTTTCTTTGAGCGGGTTCTAGGCTTGAGCCGTAGAGTAGAGATCATTCCACACGGACTGCACGATCCATCCATGTCATGGTGAACTGATGTGATGAGGCGGCTAGGAGGTGGTAGGGTGCCAACCCCCTACAATGATGAGTTCTTTTTCTAGTGGCGTCGACATGTCATAACCATTGATGACTATTATTATGTTGGGATTGACTACAAAGGGGATCCAGATATTCCTTTTCCACCAGGTTCTGCCTACGGTGATATTGGTAAGAATTGTTTTTAATATATTTCATTTTTTGGGATTTTCCAAAAGTAATAAAAAACACAAATATTTTTGTATGGTATCAAGTATTAACAATTTCTTTGTCACACAGATGTAGGTCTGTGACAACTAGATTGATTCCCACGACATCGATGGAGGAGCCAGGGAGATGAGCATGCGGGAGGATATGTGGAGAGAGTGTTGCAGAATGTGCAAGGGAACCTGTCTCGATTGACGCACATAATTCCTATGGTTCAAGTGGAGGATCTGCCATAGGTTATGCAACGAAAGGTGGTTGGTATGCCCTGTGTGTGGGTGTGACTCTTCCAACGTCTCGTAAATGTTGTATTGTTCTATCATAATATGCATCCGACACCACATGCATATATTCCATGGTCATATATATACCGGCCATATATGTATTTTGAGGGTGTGAGCCGCATTTTGTACTATGACACCATATTTTTTGAAAAGATGAAATATAAAAAAAAAAAAATCCTCAGGTTTACTTATATGTTGCAATGTGTACATGCATGAATGTGTTTTCTTTACTTTAGTTATGTGACAAATTCCAATCTAAAATATAAGTAGCATGTGCATTGGATACATAATTAGAACTTCTATGTATGTGATTAGAAGTAAGAAAATAAAAGTATCGTTCCAAAATTTGTACCCGTAGGAATCGTCGGAGTAGAGTAGGATCTCACACACGGTAATTGTCATTTAACTGACATACAACTAACTAGTAGTCCAGGAGAACCTCTAAATACCAAAAAACATGTGAAATGGTGTCGTGTAATAGTTCTATAATGGTACTATACTCAGCCACATTATTCGTTGATGGCTCCAAATGAACACCACTTGAAGAAACCAGTTGACCCTCGGGTGAGTAAATGACCCAAGTGGCGGAAGCCATGTTCCGTTGGTGATGACTAGAACCATTTGTGAATCCTAAGTAAAATGAAGACTCTGTTGACATCTTCCAACCAAGCAAAAACTTGATAAGTAAGTCTATGACACAAAGGAAAATATGTATATACACTAAGATACACTAGTATAAAAAGAGTCATGCCCAAGCTTGAGGGATCAAGAATAATATATTTAAAGATAGAGCCCATTTTTGGGCTCATCCAACATATTCCCTTCATAATCCTCCAATTCATAGGCTCCTTTCTCTAAAACACATCGCACGATACAAAGATCGTGTCACATGGAGTTGAACTTGCCTTCCCCCAACGGTTCTTTGTCTTGGTCATACAGGAGAACCAAATCACCCTCAATGTACTGTCGAGGACAGAAAAACCTATCATACTGAAATTTAACACATAATTTGTTCACTTCGATGGTCGTAGAGGCATCTCGGCGCTGCTCATCTAGATGCTCTAGGTGCACGAGGCATTCTTCAAGATTACATGTGTCATGTAGGAGCTCAATTGCCAGTTTGAGGGAAGGGATTTCAAATTCAATCAAAAGGATTGACTCCACATTGTGTACTAACTGAAAAGGAGAAAAAATGGTGGAAGTGTTTACAGAGGTTCGATATGCCCAAATCACAGGGTAAAAATTAGATGCCAGTCAAATTTACTCTGGCTAACAGTTTTTTGCAAGATGGTCTTGAGAGATTTATTCACCGCCTCTACTTGTCCATTTTCTAGGGGATAATAAGGGGAAGAATGACCATGCTTAAAGCCCAGTTTTGATGCTAAATCCTTCATCATTTCATTCTGAAATTGAATGTCATGATCAGTTACAATCTCCTTTAAGATTCTGAACCAGGCTATAATTTGGTTGAATACAAAGAATGATGTCATATTACCATCGGATTTAATGGTAGGCATGGCCTCTAACCATTTAGTGAAGTAATCCATGAAAACAATAATATGATGATGCCGCCAAGACAAAGTTGGGTTACAGTCCATAAAATAAACCCCCTACTTGGTGAAGGGACCGATGGTGAAGACTGGGTGAAGAGGGACTGAATGCAAGCGCATTTTCTGAGTGAACACCTGGAAAGGGTGATAATTCTTGACCGCTTCAACACAATCTTTAAAAATTGATGGCCAAAAATAACTGGCTCACAAAATTATTTGGGTTATCACAAGCCTGGATAGATGACCACCACAAGCCCCACTAGGAGATTCATTGAGAGTTGACTCATCTTCCTTGTGATTCAAGCAACGAAGAAAAATATTATCTACTCCTCAATGATACAAAGGTTGCCGATGATAAGGTATTTTTTTTCTTGAAGACATATGTGTTTTCGATCATCTCTCGAAAGATGTTGGGATACCTTCAAGGTTTCAAGATAAATTAGAATGTCTCCATACCAGGGGTCTGAATATGATATAAGGAAGATATGTTCATATGCAAACGAATCATCATGAAGAACGTCCTCATCTAGTCAAGGGAAGTTTGATATCAACTCGACAAAAACCAGTGATTTCTTAGACTTCACCGAAGAAAAACTGAGATCAAATTCTTGCAAAATAACGATCCACTTATTGTATTTCCCCCCTATAATACGCTTGGTAAGGATGTATTGAAATGGATTGATATCTGCAAATACAATATTTTTGAAAAGTAATATGTAATGTCGTAATCTTTGAACTGCGTGTACGAAAACCAAGGCTAGTTTATCTATGTGATATTATTTAAGTTTAGGACCAACTAATTTTCATCTGAGATAGTAGACAATGTGCTCATGGAGTTCATCGTCCTCCCGAACGAGAACCATACCAACCGTCCCTTCAAACGCGGCGATATAAAGAAAATAGTCTATGGCGTAGTCTGGAGGCTTCAGTAGAGGCGTTGATACCAAGTCTTTCTTAAGAGCATCGAAGGATTCCTGGGCTCGCTCATCCCATATAAAGGGAGTGTCCTTCCTCAAAATACGCATGAAACCCTTAGTTAAATTGGAATAGTTCACTATCAACCAACGCAAGAAGTTATCCTTCCCCTGTAAACCCTGAAGTTGTCGAATGTTGTGCGAGGGAGGCAATTGAAGTATTGCCTCAACCTTCATAGGATCCACCATGATCCCATGCTTGGAGACTAAGAATCTTAAAATATGACCAGACCTAATGTAGAAGATGCACGTGTGAGGGTTCAAACAGATTTGATAATAACGACATCTATCAAATACAAATCGAAGGTGAGTGGAGTGATCTACTCTCTTGCGAGAGTGAGCAATGAGATCGTCAAGATAATCTTCGACAATATGTTTGAGATCGTGAAAATGAAAGGTCGTGGCATGTTGGAAGGTTGCTCCAGTGTTTTTAAGGTCAAAAGGAATTTTCCAGTATGCAAAAGTACCCCAAGGACAAATAAACGTCGTCTTGTGTTTATCCTCGGGTTTGATTTGAATTTGATTATATCCTGAAAATCCATCCATAAAAGAATAAAATTCACTTCCCACGCACTCATCAAGAATATGGTCTATGAAAGGAGTCGAGAAGTTGTCCTTAGGACAAGCCTTGTTCAGGTCTCAAAAATCCATACATACCTATATGGTTCCTTGTTTCTTATTCACAGGAACCGGGTTGGACACCCATTCAGTCAAGGGAATCGGGTAGATGAAACCAGCATTAAGTAGCATCTCTACCCCTGCCTTAATAGAAGGGGCCTTCCTAGGATTAACATCTATAAGAAGTTATCGAACTGTTCTAGAATATGAATGAGTCTTTATCTCATGTTCGACAATGCTGGGGTCGATCCCTAGAATCTCTTCGTATGACCAAGAAAATACGTCATGAAATTATTTAAAGAGATCAGTGTAGATATGAATTTCTTCAGGAGAAAAATCCACACAGATATATACGTTCTCAATTTTTCCAGGAATTCGAGAGATGTTGATCATGACAGTAGGAGAAATATTCACCATGTTTCCTTTAGCATAAACACTATGTGCATCTAGTAGAACCATAGGGTGATCGACCATCTCACTCAAGGTAGATCTAAAGTCGTTATGTTCGATCCTAACAAGTTCTGGGAGGAAATAGGAGCGATGATGCATATCGTCCCAAGGCCTATTATAACCATACATGGCCTCTAAGATGGCTTCATCTAAATGTAAAGTATTATCAAGGAAACAATTGGGTGGCCCATACGGGCTCTAGAACGGGATCCTCCTCATCCGTCTGTGAGGAGAAACGATCTGGGTCAGTAGTAGTGTTAATAATAGCTTGATACACAACTTATGTCGCTGATGGTGTCATTTCCATACCAATGTGTGACTAGCCTTCGTACGACCTAGTCGGGGAAGGTAGGGTCCAAGAATCATTGAAATACAAAATAAGGAAAGGAAAAAACCCCATTGGCGATGAACACCTACTGGAAATAGCATGAATGTGATGGATTGGTGCCACAAAATCAAAGCTACCCATGAGAGAGAAATACATTCCGACACAAATATCCTCAGTTTCCTACCGAGAATTGTTGATCAATGGGATTGAAGTTCCAACTGATGCATTAGGGATAGCATGCACAAAGGAAAATTAATCAATCGTCATCATTTTCCCTTTATGAGGAAAACATAAAGTGCAAAAAATAGACCACACGACCATGGTCATGGCATAAGTCCAATTATGCCCTAGTAGTAAATTATAGTCAAGGGGTGCATCAACCTCCACTGTCTTTCCACCTGACTGGACCGAAAAAGTGGGAAGAATTTTGTGGGGTCGAAAATAATGTCCATCAAATGAGGTCAACATAGTCATATATTGGGATAGATTCAGAGAGCCAATGGCTTTCCAACAAGTTAGGTACATCACGCATGTTGCAGCACCTTCATCAATTATAATGTGTTTGATGGTAAATTTTGTGTAATCCACATGGATTTGACATGCCACGTGGTAAGGCAAGCGAGGCATAACATCTGTGATGTCAAAATTTATAACCTTCGAGCCACATGGGTCTAGATGTCCTAAAGTAGATAACAACATATTCCTTTGTGAAGGACACGTCTGGAGCACCTCCAAAGTCGACATCGGATAAGGGGTTTGACCTAGATCTTCGAAAATCAAATAGTTTTGGGAAGCTGTGGCATTAGGATTGTGGGAAGAGATTTTTAGTACACCTTTCAGAATATGAGGTGGAGGTTCCGACTTCTTGATATGAAAAGGTGTTTCCAGAAGAGGGGGAGAATTTGGACCTATAACAGTCTGTGAAGAACCATAATCACGAGATCGAGTGGCTACTTCAATCTAAGACTTGACCATGTTACACATAAACGGTCATCTTCATGTGTCGAGGGGTTTTGACTCCCCCTCGATGCATTTTCATTGTTGGAGGACCCTGAAGCCATGTGTTGATTATGCAAAACCAGATTGGTCATCACAACGGGCAGTTGTGATAAGAGCCTCGACGATTCCTCAATTTTGGGGCATAGGTGGGTATGGTGATAATATTTACAAAGTTTACAAGGAAACTTCACCTTCCATTTTTATTTCTTGCCCTCACTAGCATTATTATTCGATCTATCATTGTTAGTGTGATCCTTAGCTTTGTTATTGTTTTTCCCACCCTTACAATTATTACCTCATCCTTTCCTTCTATTCCCTCATGGTTGTTGGTTACAATTTGAGTTGGCTAATGACTGTACAGAATGCTCATCCATCGAATGAGTGGGAGTGGAGGACGAAGTCAAAGCTTTTCCTACTATAGGTTGGCTTAAATACAAATCCTTCAAATGGTTCGTCACCAAATCTGTAGATTTATAATTTGCAGAGCCTATGATTCCATTGGCATGAGGCCCAAGATTTTTTCTAGGGTCATAATTTTATTGCGGCAAGTCAGGAAGAATTTCATACAACATCCCATACTGAGCATATATGAGGTCCACTTGCTAGGCTTTGAAAATATCTTCTTCCTCAGATATTAATCCAGATCTAGAAACATCCTTCGTAATATAAGACAATAAGGACTTAAGAAACCAATACAACAAGAACTATGGAGGAATGTAGGCTTTAATCAACCTCTTTCATCTATGAGACTCTTGGATATGGTCCAAGACATGCGTGGAATTATCTTGGTGAAAAGCCAACAAAATTTCTATGCCTCCATCATAATGAACCGGCAACCGAAAGTGATTGAGAAAGACCAAAATCATCTGATTAAAGTTTCTATACATTCCCCCCAGTAGCTCAATGTACCATTTCACAGCAACCCCCGTGAGGGTACATTGAAATAGTCTCAAATGAATAGAATCGTCATTAAGAGAATTGGATGAGAAACAAAGATGAAAAGTAGTAACATGATTACATGGATCCTCGCCACTCTTTCCCTCGAATTTTGGAATGTCCGAAGGAAACTTGGTGGGGATGAGGGGCCATGATGGATCATGACGCACCGAGTCATTCATTAATCTCGACAAATCTAGTAGATTAAGTGTGTCCAGAAAAGGGAGCCAGGGTTGCAGCGTCTGAGCCCATGCTCCTGGGAAAGATTGGTGTTGAGGGATTATAGGTCATCCAGGGTTCTAGTATACACCATGGCCCTATCTGGTAGGGTAATATCATCCTCCAAACTGATTCATAAGAGGATGTATGGGAAGCATACTTGTAGGGGTGGCATAGTGAGGGTTATAAAAATTGCTCCCAGCTAGAGGAGCTCCAAGTTGGGGGTTTCCCATAGCGTGAAATTGACTCCCTCTGGGTGGAACTCCGAAGGACAAAGGTGGATTTTTCATGACAAATTCATTTTTTGGAATCGACATGGAGGAAGAAGGGGGAAAGGATAGAATATAGGAAGTGGCTTGTCTTCCCGATTGAGTACTCCATCCAGGATAATTGAGACTAGGGTTAGACCCAGAAGGAAAAGGAGGTTGGCCTCCTACCATATGATTCGTTTGGGGAATATTACCTCCACCAAACAAGAGAGGATTATGCGGAGGATCCAAGCCCCCAGGTCCAAAACTAGGATTTTCATTAGTCGCTAGAAGGGAGGATGAAAGTTGCAACTTCATATTGGGCATACCAAAAGAAAAAGGGTTAGAGACCGAAGGTATGGGTTGAGAATTGTATCCTAACGTACCAAAAATAGACCCAAAAGGGTTTGTTTCTATGGGTCGATTAGAAACCACAGGTTTGGTAGGAGTAACAACGGGAACCTCCGGCACAACAACCGTAGTGGCTGAAGGAGTCAAAGGAATCCCACTAACCATATAAGGTAAAGGAGTCGAGCGACTCCCAGTGTCATTCAGACTCAACTCAGTACCCATAACTGGATAATCACAAGTCTGAGAGGTGGAGATATATGTACCACGTCTATTGAATTTACGCATTTTAGAAGGCAACTTCGGTAAAGACTCAAAATGCAGTGGTAACTTCAACAAACGGAAAGACCTGTGAGGAGGCTGGTATTGCTCCATGATGACTCAAGACTCGATATATAAAACCAAATCCTAAGGCCAACTAACAATTAGAGAGAAAACCAAAATAAAGAAAAAATGGCCAAATGCACACAAACACGATATAGTAGCTGAAAAGGGCCTCCCTCACTATAGTAGGTATGTCTCACCCAAAAGGGGCCTGAGACTCTCTTCAAAATATTGGAGGTTTCATAATCAGTTATAAGGGCCCTCATGGGATTAACAACGCAGTCGGTTAGATCCCCCTGGAGAGGTAATCCTCCATAAAGGTTGTGTGTTTCCCGACCCTTATCTGACTCAGGGTACCTGCAGAATAACCCTTGCAAGTAACTTATGTGGCTACCTATGTCAAGCAACTAGAGCCACCACAATATAACTAATGCACGGGATAACAGTCATAAGTATGATCCACTGTATGGGTAGGGTAACAAAGCCCAAAATCCTAAAATCACTGCCTCTCATGGAGGTAAAGGTACTAGCAAGACCCCCATATATAAATGAAACCATAGAAATATCTCTGGCACTAAGAAGGTATTAGAGGACTATCTTCACAACCAACTTCATGCGAACTCGTGCTTAAATCCGGTGTGAGTGGATCCTCCTGACGTCACTAATTACACAATGGATTTCACCACTCCCTAGTCAGACACATGTTTACTTTAATAGACTTGGAGAATTTTACTCACAAAATCCTATTACAAGGCCCTATATCCTATGCTTGGTTGTGTACCCTGAAAAATAAAATCGTTTCTAATCAATTTTAGTTAATAAACATTACTTTTAATGGCTTTGTTTACTCAAGAGGTGTGGTCGTGAAACTGATGATATTATGACTCAGCATATGAAAGAAACAAATAAAAATACTACTAAGTCCTAATCTTAAATTATCAAGATATGGTTGCTTTTAAATGCAAATTTCAATGCAACTTCTACAATTTCAATAAAATGCAATCTTTCCACATGTGTCAAGATCAATACTAAATAACAAAAGAGAAATTCCATAATGCAAAATGAGCAATTTTTTTTTTGTATTTTCTATATAAAGAAAAGAAAATGCAAGGACTGCATAACAACTTCACTTACAGACCCTACTGCAAGCAAAAAGAGACAAGCCAAGCAGGATACCAAGAAGCAAACACTCAGACCAATGTGCAAGGAAAACCAATGAAAAATATGATAAGAAATCATATCGCCCAAAAAATCAACAATAAGAAGGTTTCCTATTACTCTGTAAGCACTTAACAGTTAGGAAAGAGACCCAAGAAGACTCAGCAACAAACCAAACTCACCCAAAAAACACCAAACTTATCCAGTAAGCCTAAAGAGTTTATGTACGTGAATGTTTAAGAAAAGGTCACATATGTGCGTTCCCTACAGAAGGGCAACTTGCGTATGTACGTGTCTGTTAAGATAAAAACTATGTATATATAGTAAAACACTGCCATGGAAAGGATTAGGCCAAGAAACTCAGATGCAAAGTAAAAATAGGCTTTCATGCTATCAGGCGACAAGGAAACTTAGGCTAATAGAGAGAAAGTCAATTAGAAAAATACTCCAAACCCCAAATAGAAGATCATTCCCCATTATGGTTACCAATTATGTTACGAGGAAAATCTCTCTATGGCATGGGGTAAACCACAACAGGCGAAATGGCATGCATAAATCAACTCTAATCCCAATTATGCTATATAAATGAAATTCTAACAAGACAAGGCCAAGAGCCTACCTCGTCCAGACATTCGATGAAGACCATCGTTGAGCACACAACTCAAAGCTTTATACTTGCAACTTGTCCTCTACAACCAAGGTGTGCAAGCATATGGTGATAATATATAATGTTAGCATAAAATAGCATAATCCATTAACATACATGACAAATACGCCCATGGAATAATAATTCAAATATTTTCATGATATCAATTGGATGAGAAAAGAGTATTTCTATTAAAATAATCAACAGAAGAATATAGGTGACAAACTTATGTATCGACACATCTCAGAACCGAGAAACTAAATCCCTCCATCTGAGCCTCCACCACTTCAATCCTCCACCAAAGGCAAGCTTCTATAAAGGAGACAATGAGGTTCTCCATCAAAGAAGGAAGAGCTTGGGGGATGAACAATGAATTTAAACTTTCAAGGATAAAGTTATGCAGACTCAATAGGAAGTCAAATTTCTCCAGAGTATCTTTGCTCTCAAATGTTGAATTCTCTCCTCCATGGCTTGGATATGGCTCAATGTCAAGGATCATGGATCTCGTGATGTGACATGGAAACCTGACATATTTTTTTTAATTTTGAGCACCAAACCCGATGTATGCGGGTTGTAGTGAAGCAACCTGCATATACACTTGTTGTCTAACTGGTAGGGCACATATATGTGGAAAATGTGTTTTTTTTCTCTGGAAGATAAAAAAGGGGAATTCAAGTCTGCATAGGGAAATGGAAAGGCCATCCAAGAAAGTTGCATGGGGTGAGGAAAAAATTTCTATAACATAGATGAATCACACCAAAGCAATAAAGTATAGGATTTCAACTTATAATATGTATTTGAAAATTGGTTTGCACTATGTTATTGCTAAAGTCATTTCACTTGATAATTTGCATTATCTCTCTTGGAAATCAATCTATCAAATCAAGTTTCTTCGTATCATTTCTTTAATTAATGGGTTGAATAATTTTCCACTATCTTATCACTAAAATCAATGCATCTTATTGTTTTGTGTTATATCTTTGTTAAAATCAATAATACTACTTGATTATTCTAGATCATTTTTCACTGTATCGTCACTAAAATATATCATCGTATTGTTTGTCTTTATGTAATTATGAAATCAATGCAATTAATTTCTCTAAATCACTTTTTATTGTACCATTTCTAAAATAAATGTTCCCTAGTGTTTTATGTTATATCATTCTTAAAAATCAATGCAAGTATCAAATGTCTATAAAATTTGTCGATATCATTGTAACTCTCTACTTTTTTAAATTCATTTTTTAATATCATTTATGAAATCAATATATTTTATTGTTTTGTATTATATCATTGATTAAATCATTTCATGTACTCAATAATTCACATTGCATTTTTTCTTGTTTTCCATAGTTAGAACATATTAATAGTGTAATCATTTTGAAATTTTCTTATTTTAATAATTTATTAAAAAATAATTATATATTTTAGAGGATTTGCATCTTCTTCATATTAAACTTTTATCTAAATATCTTTATTCCAAATATACTTATTATTATTTTAAGTTTTAAACGGTTTAAAAACTTGAACGGTTATCTCAATACATCTTTATTCCAAATATACTTCTTGTTAATTTACATTTTAAACAATTAAAAACCAAATGATATGATATGACAGTTTGGTGATAAAAACGTATAAGATAATTTAGTTTAAAAAAACATTTGAATAGATTTAAAGTAATAATTTACTAAAATGTAAATAGTAAGTGCAATCTAAATTGAAAAAGAAGGGAAAAATATACCTTTCTCGGGAAGGCTTTGGCTCTGCAACTGCCCGTCGACAACTAAAAATATAGGGTTTCCAGGGCACCAAGGAATGGCGTTGGCATTTGATGAGTTCGGGAGGACATTTATCAGGAGCAAAAAACCCGAATAAGAGTCTCAGATGCTCAGAAGGCCAACTTTTCGGCTGCCAGGGCCATTGCGCGAATCCTCCGCACCTCCCTTGGCCCCAAGGGAATGGACCAGATGCTCCAGAGCCCCGACAGCGATGTCACCATCAGGTTACAAGGTTGGTGGAGCAAGCTTCTAGTCACACCAGATCCCAAGAGATCGCTGAGCGACAGCGTGAGGGTTATGCAAATGAAACAGAACCCTAACGGGAAGAAGGAAGCAGTAGTCCTTTGCACGGCCGAGGTGGACCAGCAAGTACTAAACCCTAGCTGTCACCGTCGTCGCCTTAACCTAAAGATTGGAAGCCATTCAAATAGTAGAGACCTCAGGGATCTTCGTCTCTTGGGGGATTCTCCGCCTTCGCTCTGGTGCAGAAATCTATTTAAGAGTAATGCAAGAGCGAGGTTTCATTCTGAACATCGCGGCAAGACTAGCTCCGAGATCACGGCAAACTTCCCCCTTTTTATAAAGACCATTGCCGGATCTTCTCTCTGCTTGCAGGTTCAAGACTCAAACTTTGTTTTTGAGCTCAAAACCCAAATCCACCAAGCTACAGGGACTCCGCCTGGATTCCAACGACTAATCTTCGAAGGCCGGCAGCTTGCAGATGGCTCTCTGCTACGGGACTACGAAAATCTAAAAAACGTAACCA